>ML827235.1:122907-149443 GCA_009831015.1 Picea engelmannii | reverse complement strand
AAAGAAGTTGGAGGACATTAGAAGAGGAGCCCAGGATCAGGATTCGTGGAGCGGTGGCTGGTCTCGACATTATAAGTTGATTCATTAAAGTTAATAATAAGGAAATGCTTTTCCCATCCCACTATATGAGTTCTTCATAGTTTAATAAATATATGTTTGAATCTCTAACCCATTAGTCCGTAGGTAAAATGCATGTGTAGTTTGTTGCTTTTTTTGTATGTAGGTCAACCTTGGGAGGAGAGATGCTAACAAGCAATCAAGTGTGTAGAAGGATCGACATCGAACATCCAGAACAAGGTATGTTGTTCTAACCATGTATTTGTTGAAAAGAAATCGGGATTAGGTATGGGCACAAAGGTAGAAAGTAGGTTTCTTTTGGTCATATCTGCATGCGTAAAATAACCCTATTTTCTAGTCCATAGGGGGATTTCCCACCACAACAAAATTGGTGATCATACTGGGGAAGTCTCTAGGGTTCCTGGGAATATTTTTGGGTAGTTTTAAAAGATTGGTTTTCTTTCTTGTTTTTTGAAGTTTCTGCAAAGTCTGAGCTAACAGAGAGTTTGGTCTTCCATACCAGCTATCTCTTTTATTTGCTTGACTGTGTTTTTTCAAGACCCACAGAGGTACATGTGGCCTGCATAAGGTCTGCACGTGTGTACCCGCGCCCTACTTTCTTACAGCCCATGTGTAAACACTAGCTGAAGAAGTAGCAGTAGCGTGTACATTCTATAAAATTTTTGAGGCAGTCATCCTCTTCCCTGTCAAAATCAGTCATTCTTAGGGGTTTTTTGGAACTCTTTCTTGCAGTCTCATCTCAGATTGGTTTGTTTTATGAATTTTTTCCTTACATTGTTTTATTTTTCTATTAAAGAGAGTGTCTAAGCCTTTAAGAGATTGTAGTTCTCAATATCAGTGGTCTCTTCCTAGTTTGGATTGTCTGTTTTTAGTTGTTTCAGAGTTTTAGATATACACGCGGCCTGTATAAGGCCAACACATGTGTACACGCCCTCTGGTTCTACACAACTCGTGTGCACACGCTTGCTGTTGGATTGTTAGTAGTGTGCTTGTGTAGGATAGTTTTTGTTGAGGGTAAGGTGGTCATCCTTTCCCTTGACAAGAGTTATACCTCTCAGGTTTTTGAATCTCTGTCCCAACATTCAATAGCTTAGGGTTGATCTTAGCCTTAGCTTGCTTTTTTTCATTTAAAAGTTGTCGTTAAAAATTTTCTTTAGGGTTTTTAGACAAGTGTGAGAGTCATTTTTTAAGTTGCTAGTGTGTGATTTCTTGAAGTGATTCTTTGCGATCTATGATTAGGCCAAAATTTTTTCTTGGTTTTTGACTTGTTGATATTTTTCCTTTTTGCTTTGTTAGCATTAAAAAAAATAAAAAAATCTCTTCATTTTCTTGTTTGGGTGAAAATTGTGGTTTTTCATTAGTAACCAGGGAAAAGTCTTTGCTTTCTTAAGTTCTATATAGTTTACTTAGATTGTAAGTAGCTCGTAGTCTAGTGAAATTCTTCTTTAAGTTTGTTGATCCAAAAGATCTTAGAAAAGAGAAAAAAATAATTTTGAAAAGTTGTTGAAAATTTGCATTAAGTGAAAATTTTTGTTTTCAACTTTCTGTTCATTTTTTACTTTCGTCTTTCACAATTCATCAGTTTCACTTTCATACCCCTTGAAATAATACAATCCATAAAATTAACACTAAATCTAAAATTTATTAGACTTTTATGTTTGTAGGGTTAACCAACTAGTTCAGGATTAGGGCCTTGGATTAGGTTGGAGAGGAAACTCTTCAAGGCCATTAAAATCAAACATTGGAGTCTAAGTTAGGGAGTATCCAAGTCCAGTATTGTGAAATTTATCTAGGACCCCCCTTTAACACAGGGGATAAACACGAGGTCGTGTGCGAAAAGGTAGCGGAGATAACCCCTCCAAAGCTGGACCAATCGTAGTGGAGAACAAATATAGAGGGCTTGTTTTGGGATTCCGTCGATTGCATTTGCCACGGGGCTTCGTGGGTCTCAAATCCATTTGAGGTCCTTATTTTTCTTCTGGACCACTTTATTTCGATACCCTTGACAGGTTTTGGGCTCGATACCTTGCTCATTGTGGTCTACCTGACTTTCGACTGTACCCGCCTGGTGACTGTTTACACGCTGGCAACCTAGTTTCCCATCTTTTTTAGGGACATACACAGGTGACTGTGGGGGTATACCGCAGTACCTAGGATAGAAATTTGGCCACACTTTGTGGAGTATACCTGGAGGGTTCTTTCGTGTTCGAGTTTCACTTGCACTGGTAAGTTTCTCTAGTGTTGGTTGTTGTAACTGTTCTTCCAATTACTTTAGTGTTTGTCTGTCTTATCTTATAGGGACTTTTTTAGTGCGTGTTGTTTTTGAACGGTTAGACTAACCTAGTGTGTCTTTGATCTTCTCACACAGTGGAGGATCACGAGCTCCACCGGTCACGAAGGATTCTTGGCCTGCCACCGGTTACACTGGATCCACCCCCGCCACCACTAAGGAGAAAGCTAAACCAACAAGGGTCTTTTGAAGCGACTAGGTCACAAGAAATTGTGCCCGACCAACATCCAAAGGAATCGACCATTTTAGACCTGGGAGCGCAAGCTTTTGGTCTAGTTGAAACCTCCACCACTAATATTTTGGCACCCACCATCGTACTGATTCATCCTTACGAGTGCCAAACAGTGTCGCATGCAACAATGGAAACAAATTTTGTTACTCCTTCTGGGAATTCTTCAATTCCCACTATGGTTGTCACCACAGGAGAGTTTCCACCTCCTAACCCACCATCACCGGTCTGAGACACCATGGTCTCGACCGCCTCTACATCGCAAAGTGTTCCGATCTCATCTCTGGCGGCGGCCACAACCCCTTTCACACCAAGTGCGACCGACCCTCCGTTCTCATATGGGATGCCTAGTTCAGGTACAAGTCCTGTACTTTCCTACTCCACTTCATAGACTCTAGGTCTAGGATCAGGGAGCTCTAACGCTCCTCTGCAAGGACACATGGGGGGAAATCATTCTCCTTTTAACGCTTTCCCTTATGGGGGAGGTCATATACCTCCTTTGTCCCCTTCACTTGGTGGCACACATCAATAATCCGCCGGGCCACTTGCACACCATAGTTTATTTGGAGCAGGGAGTCAAGGACCACCTTCACATAGTATGCCAGTCAGTTCGACACCATTTTCTTTGTTCGGTACGTTTGGTAACAATGCTTTCTTGTCAGCTACTTTCCTGACTAGGGGCAACCCTGGTTTCAGACAATCTATTCCTATGCAGGGTACTATTCCTGCATAGGGGGCACACCCAGGAACTTCTTCCACATCAAGGCCTTGGAATTCTGGGTAGAGATCCATTCCCTCATCAGGAATGCCGATCTGGGGTAATTCTTTCCACAACCAATGGAACCCCAGACAAAGCACTATGCCTATCCCCACGTGACTGACATGGGGCAATCCTTCCCAAAGTCCTTCGAATGTAATGCATGCCCAACCATCTATGTCCTATTTCGAAAATCAGCCCATGATGTCTCCTCACACGCAAAATCCATATGCTGGCCATGGCCATGGTTTTTACCAGAACCTAGGCTAGCAGCCAAACTTTTCATGGAAACCTAGTGCCAGCCAAACTCCATGCCCCTTTTTCCCAGGTTATCACCAATAACCTAAACTACCTTTCCTGGCAACCTTGCATTTGCCAAACTTGACGAGGTTGTTGAATGACCCTATCTGTCATGATTCGCGTTGGCCTCCTATGCCGACGAATTTACCTTCAAACATCCCAAAGTTCGAAGCCAAGCCTAACAAAGATCCAGGAGATCACGTGACTACCTTCCACCTTTGGTGTTCATCTAACTCATTGAAATATGACTCTGTATAGTTGCGATTGTTTCAATGCACTCTCATTAGAAGTGCCATGAAATGGTACATTGAGCTTGACCACTCAAGATACTCTTCCTTCGACGACTTGGAAATGGCCTTCCTAAACCATTTCCAATTACCTGTGAGATACGATGCTGACCAATTTCTCACAAACAAAAGAGGACCATATCTCTGATCACATCCAAGAATGGAGACGCCGAAAGAGTTTAATTAAGGTACCATTCACACCAGCATTCCTGCTCGAGTGGTTTCTTAAGTCTTTGTTCCCATAGTTGTCCAAATATGTTGTGACATCGGGAGTATTTTCCGAAGAAGACGCCATCATGAGAGCTCAACAATTTGAGCTAATCTATTCTCAGTCTGGTTTACTATACGAGATCTTGCCAGATGCACCACGCTCAATACTTGATAAAACCAGATAGAGAGACAGACCACATGTCGATGGTATTGTTGGTTCAACACAAACAAATCTCCCTGAGCAACTAATGAATCAGTTGCAACAATTGTCTATACAACACACAATGTCTAGCCAAACTACTACTTTGGCTGCTTCCCCTACCAAAACGTCGGATGTACACACAGTGAAATCGACTAATCCAAAGGCTACCCAACAGCCCGAAGGAAAGAAAAAACAACAAAAGAAGGGTAAGGGGGATAAGAAACCTACTGATAATGCTGGTGGGGGTAATACTGAGAAATGGAAGGTGAGGTATCTATGCAACTTGTGCACGGAAGACCACCCAACCCATCTATGTCCTCAGCTTGCAAAAGCCCAAAATTTTGTGATGCAACAATAGCCTGTTGCGTTAACCAATCCATTTCAACATGGAAAAAATCTAACATAGGTCTCTGCAAGCACAGAAGGGGGCAGCCAAGGACCCTCTCCATCTTCGAACAACCCCACATCCGTAAATGTATATATGGTGAAGGGTGATGCTTTTATATTGACTAGAGCACATGACTATAGTAAACCAAGCACTTCTGAGAAGGGAAAATACGCCGAACTCCCATATCTTCCTCTACAGACTGAGAAGATGTTGGGTGAAACAATGACACGCATCTCCAAAGGTGTGTTCAAAAAATATTCTCACAACCCAAACACAAGGGCCGCCCAAAACTATTCGGTGGTGGAAGATTTATTACAAACCCCTTGTGCGATGTCCGCTTTGGAGGTCCTTCAAAGCTACCCTTCTCAGAGAAAATCCTGTTTAACCGCTTTAGGATCTACCGAGACTTGTAATCTGGGTACAATCATGCTAGATACGATCGACTTAAAACCTCATCTGCCTTACCACGTAGCATTTTAGATAGTAGTGGCTCATCCCACGAAAACTTTTACTCGCAATATTTTTTGCATGGTGGTTGATGAGGGTGCCTCGACATGCGTTATGTCATTGGCATGTTGGAAGGCCATTGGCCAGCCCATTTTGTCTCGATCACCTACTCTCCTCATTGCTTTCGATGGTCGTTCATTCCGACCACATGGTATCATTCTCTCTTTTCTCGTGCAGTTAGGAGGGAAGACCGTGTGTGTCGAGGTAGAGGTAGTCGATGCCCCCCTCGACTATAACCTCTTGTTAGGAAGGAGTTTGACTTATTCCATGCAATATGTGGTTGCTATAGTTTTCAGAGTCTTTTTGTTTCCACATGAGGGCCGGATAGTGACCATCGACCAATTATCTTTCTCCAGACCTGACCCTTCATTAGGGGCATCCACGGTCCCAATGATCGATAATCCTCAACCAGGTGTCATCAACGTAGGGGTTGGTTTGTGCCCATATTTGATGGGTAACTTCGATTACTCGTCCCCTCAAGGTGATATCAAGTTTATATCCAATCACCATAAGCTTGAGATTTTTCAAGTTTCGTCATTCCACACAACTTACTTCGACGATCCGTGGATACTTACTTCCCCCTTGGCCATGATGGATGGGAGAGGGCACCCGGGCATGTCCATGCCCTTGTCCACAGCTGAAGTAGCATACTCTTTAGTCTAGCAAGCTTCAACCAACCCTAATCCAGCTCCTGCACAAGAGTTCAATCCACTTCTAGAGCCTATTTCGGCTTGTTGGAGCCGCCTTTGTTTTTTTAGCCTTTTTTAAATTTTATATCTTAATGCTTCAAATCGAAAGCTGGTTTTTGTATTTTCCGTTCTTTTTCCCAAAATCTCAAAAGTCTCATCACGAAAGCAGCGATGATTATCATACTCTTAAGGCAAGATTTATTTTTTAATTGTTTAAACGAGTCTCTACTTTTTAACTTTGGGATGTCACATGTCGGAAGTTATAGCTCACATAGTTTACAAATCCCAAGGGGCGAAATGATGAAATAATCTTAAAAAGTTTACCCAGATCAATACCGAGAGTAAATATACTCTAAACCTCAACTAAGCATCATCGAGATTTCGTGTCTCGGTGTTTGCTAGCTCCAAAATTCTTACCGTCATAACCCCGATAGCCGAAACCGCGAGACTCTTGTTTTAACTAACCTAGGTTAATGTTAAAGGTAAAAAGTTCAGCCGTGGTTAAGCTCTATCGAGAATTATCAACTTGGCCTGTTTTCCCTCAAAATCTATACCTTTGAAGCCCTGAGTTGCGAAGTCACGATATAAATAAAAATATAATTAATTAAACATTTAATCATGGTTACGTCTTTTATTAACCAAAGCTAATTATTGAAATCTCAGGTCTTAGAGGTTCAAAGGGTTAAAGCGAAAGCTCCTGATGAGGAAAATGCCAAAAGATTAATTAACATTTAAAAAGGCCCGATTAATTAAGTTAAGCCAACATTTCCAGTGTTTTAATACAAAATTTAATGTGCACAGTCTCCGAGGAAATTTTAAACTTTCCTTGCGCCAACTTGCATTACGAACTGTCAAAATCTAGAACATTAATTGGAAATGAGGCGAATCGACAAGTAAGGATTCGATTTTTATTGCTAAATTTATATTTAAGAGCGATTTGTCCATTCTGTTCCTAAGGGCGACCTAGTTTTAAATGGTCGAAGGCATGGATCTTTTATTTGTTGTCACAAATTTCATTTCTATTCTACGCAGAGCAAACCTTTCTAGAGCTAACTAATTTATGTATGTATACATATTGTTATCGCAGGAGAGCTAAAGTAGAATCCCCCACCATGGCCTCGTGAAAAGCATCTAAATCCATTGTTGAGGTTTCAGGACAAGGTTTAGACAATGTTTATGATACTTCACCTCGAAGTGTCGACTCTGTCAGGACCTGGTTGTATATTTCTGAGGTTCTACAATTCGAATTGGTAGATCTTTCAGATGATTCCAGTGAAAATGAAAAAGATGACCTGATCACCAAATATAAGATCGTCTTCCAGGCTCAAATGCATAAAGTAGCTGCTAGGCCACATCTGCTCCCTTACTACGATATGGTCCGGTGGAAATTACACCATGTAGATATACCAACCAGAACCATTGTCAATGAGCAGAGGGTCACCATTGGTACTTTCAGACCTGAACAATTGCAGGCTATGTAAAATTTTCCAACAGTGTCAGACCTTACATACAATGCCAAATTCTTGGAGAATTTTAAACAAAAGGAATGTGTCCAATACGACAAGAGTATGTCCTGTTTAATCAAAGATTGGGTTTCACACCCTGCGAAGTTCAGGGCGGATAGTAATGGTATATATTCAGTATCTTCTTTGGAACCATAGTTTAAATATGTAGCTATGATGACCTACAAATTATATGGGAGAGAGGACACCACACATTTTTTCCTTCAGTGGGTGCCTCTAATCCATTCAGTCGCTGAAGGCTGTTCCTTCGACTGGGCTAAACTACTGTCTGATAGTTTGACCAGTTTAGTTACAGAGTATCGAGAGCAGAAGGAGAGCGGAAATATCGCTTCATTCTTTATGTCTACGTATATCATGGACGCAATGTGTTTTCTGACGCCTTTTCCCTTAATGAGTTGGAGTTGGACTCCATCGGAAGGTAAGCCCATCCACATCTACCATTCAAAGCTGTGGGAAGACAAAGCTTTAGATTTTGTATATGAAATCTTTAACTGGATAATGGTACCATTGCACGTCACTATCTTCGGCCACCTGCCACCTAGGATCTCAGACAGTATTGTGGTAAATCTGAGCAATATAGCCGATTGGTATGTGGAAGCAAAATTTTCATATCTCAGGGTTTTCAGTGCTTCTGTTCCTCTGAATACCTTACCACTATTCATACCCGATAGGCTGGCTTGTCGTGAGATTGCCAGGAAAACCATAATCAATGGCATAAGCAAGGAACTTAAGGGATATTCTAAGAAGGTATGGCCACCTTTTCCTATTCATTTAAATTCCTATTCTTTGTTAGATTTCGGGCATGCTAAAGCTGAGGCAGCAGCCCTGGAAGACCTAAAATTGGTTCATGTCGAATTCAAGAAGCACGATCCACATAGGGTCGTAAGTAACCACTTAGCCAATTGCGGGCTTAAAAGGTTTGAGCATGAAAATTCACCCTCGGATGACATTTTCTAAGGCATGAGATCTTATGCCGAGGTTTTGGCTTGAATACAAGCCGTGGCACCTGAAGAAAGGGTCTATGTTTTAAAATTCCAAGAGCATCGGTGGAGTTGTCTTCCCCTAGTATTGCAGGGTGAGAATCCAATAACAACAGATGTGTAGCAAAAAGAAGCCAAAGGCTCAAAAGACTCAACACCCAGACAAGAAGAACACCAGGACAGAGAAGAGAAAACTAAGAGCCTGAAACTAGAAATGAAAACTCCCAATCCGACGAAAAAGCAGACTCTAGTTGCCACTCTAGACCAATCAACTAAGCAAATCGGAGATCCCATTGCCTCCATTACTCCCTTACAGTCAAATCAAGGGAACATAGGCGCAGGGTGGATTTTCAATGAAGAATTGAGACCTATAAGGATGGAAGAGCTCCCTCCAAATGAGTTCTTTTTTGATAAAAAGAGAAAAGCTATGGTAAAAAGAGAATCCTATCAAGAAGCAAGATCAAGGTGTTGACCGACGGGAAAGATATGAAGAAATATAAGTTTGCGACAGAAACAACCAAAACACTAGGGGCGTATGCTACGACAAACCAATTTTCAGTCGGGGTTTTGTCCCACCTAAAGAACTCATGGACTTAAGGATTTAGGGACACAACGATTCAAGGACTCAAGGCACAAGGTGCCTTGAGGAGTTTCCTAGGCTCCTTGTGCCTTGCTGGGTGCCTTGCACCCTTGCTTGGCTCGTTTCCTTCGCCTGGCTTGATGCCATGCTTGCCTCATTGCCCAAGGAGAAATCCAAGGAGAATCTTATTGATCAATCAGCCAAGGAGGGCTTCAAGCTCCCAGCCTTGCATGTTGGTACAATATATGCGGCCAGCCGTGGCAAAGAATACGGATTTAGTTTGAATTACTCCCTTCTTCTTCTAGAAAAATCAGCTGAAGAAAAAACATTGCCTCATCAAAACCTTAGAAGCTAAGCTAGCCACAACAAAAGAAGCTTCCAAGGACCAGGTGAACACAGGAATAGAACAAGCAAGAATGGCCGACAAAAAGGAAATTGATCTGCTCAAAGCTAAGCTCAAACAAGCAGAGCTAGTAGCTCAGACCAATCAAATACAAGTAGGCCAACAAAGAGACTTTATTGAGCAGCTATAGGTTAGATTAGAGTTCACCGAAATCCAAGTTATAAATATTGGGATATTTCAGTCCCAGGCTATGGAGATTTGGAGCAGAGTTTCTGCAGCCCAGCAAAGTTTACTTGCCAAGGTAAAGACGATTCGAGACAACTACCTGCTTGTTGATCAAGTATTGGAAAACTTATCTGTCAGAGAGAGAGAAGCTGGAGCATCTCGAGTCACATTTCAAGAGGTTGTAATAGATACAACAAACATGGAATCAAAAAATAGTTCCAAGTTTTCCATTTCGGAACAGACCCGAGGAAATATTTTGTTGAAAAAATGGGAACGCAGCATATCAGAAGGCAAATTGTAAGTCAAGAGGATATTGAAATCCTGGGAGGAGGCCTTCGGTTCTATAGATGGAGATCTGTTAGGCATTGATAGTGAGAGCAATGTTGAGATGCTAAACCAAATGAATATAGTGAAATTCTCGCTTGATATAAATGAGAAAGAAGAAAGAGATTTGACTGAAATCTCACAAGTAACTCTGGCAGACATAGTTCAAATACAGAAATGGATTATTAAACCAAGTGTACGATTGTGCACTATCGACACCCTAGACCGACAGATGGAAGAAAGTTGACCACAATTAGTCGGAGATTGTTATATTTTTGAGGCCAATTGTCAAGCGGAACCTTCTAGGTTGATATCTCGGCTGGTGGAAAAATGTGTCACTTGTACTGAGCATGTAAAGGGGCAGGCTTCTTGTGCCAAATAAAGACAGAGATAAAGAAATGAAATGATTGATCTCCTTCTTGTTGTAACCGAAAATCCTAGAACGACTGAGATTCCATCATATGTAAATCTGTATAAATATACAATAGAAGGAAGGAACAATGGCTAGACCTTTTTGGGTCGATTGTAATAGAGATTTTTCTCCCTCGAGAGTTAATACAAAGCAAATCTGAAGATTCTCGATTCTGTCACAACTGTATTATGAGTTTGTTTCCTTGTATTCCATATCTAATTTCATTTCATATATGTATCTGATGAATGTTTCGCTATAATTTAGTACAACCTCTACTATAGTGAATTAATTTTAGTTTTCTATATCGTTTACCGTTTTTCCTTTGTACTAGCTATCAGCAGCTACAAGACTAGTGAACACTTTAGATTTCTATATATATTTTATCCTTCATCAGGTTATTTCTTTATCTTTTTCTTCCTCTGTTTACAAGTGAGATTCTCCCTTGATAGGATCCTTACATGATAGACAACTTAATGTTTTCTTACACCTCATACACATTTATTAAAATATAACTCAGTTACGGGAAAGGGCCTTTGGTTTGCACCCTGTTTTCACTACCAGAGCTATAAACTCTCCTTTATATGACTGAAATTGAGACAACATCTAAAAAAGTATTGAGATTTTATTATCATTCTATTCCTCCATGACTATCCATATGACCAAGATTTCTTTTGAACCTTCAACTTCACGTAGCCCCCTTTTTGACACTAAGGATATAACATCAAACTTCTTCGATGTTAGAAGTCAAACCCTTCAGTTAAATTTCACGACCTCACCCAGTCTCGAAGAATATTTCACACATCCAGTTTCCACACCCATTGGTTCCCCTGACTACATCTCTTGCAAGTACAAAGAGCCAATCCCTCGCATCCCTTACCAGTCATCCTCAAATTTTTCTCCTCGCGAAGAAAGTAAAAATTCACTTTTAATATTCCAAAACCCCCTTTACAACTTTCCACTAATATCAATGGCAGTCGTTGGAGGAGGTGGTGGGGGTCCTCCTGGAGGAGGAGGTGGGGGTGTTCCTGGGGGAGGAGTTAGAGGTCAAGGGCCTACCCCCCCTCCTAGAGTGTTTGATAAAGTGGCAGCAAGATAAGCTCCTTTGGTATTGCCTATTCCTTTGCACCACCTTCCCGAAAATTATATAAAAACTTTGCAAAAATTCACTGGGGAAGGAGATTTGACCGCAACCAAACACATAAATTTCTTTGATCAATTCGCAGACATCCTAGGTCTTGAACATGAAGATGTGTATTCGAGGCTTTTCGTCCAAACCTTCAAAGGTCAGGTATGAACTTGGTTTCAGAGTCTACCTGCAGGATCTATCTTGTCCTATGATGCCTTGGAAGATGATTTCCTTAGACAATGGGGCGAAAGAAAGGACCACCTATACTATTTAACCAAGTTTGGGTCTTTAAGAAAAAAGAATTAAGAAATAGTTATGTAGTTTATTCAAATATTCAACAAGCTGTATAACAAAATCCCAGCCGAGGTTAAACTGTCTCAATCCACATCCAAAGTAACTTTCGCGGGGGCTTTCGAACCATATTTGCACTTCTTTTATGAGAAAGAAGGGGAGCTACTCCAAACCGAATGCAAGATGACGCTGTAGAAATTGAGTCAAATATGATGGCTTCTGGTAAGTTAAAAGCTAAATTAGAAGCGGGAAACGGAGAAACTAGACGCTTTAGAGAACAAGCAGGGCCGTCAGGGTCTAATAGATACATATATGACAAAGTAGACGATATGGCCAGGGTAATTAAGGAACTGTCTAATAAGATATCTAGAATGGAGATAGAATAGGAAAAAGCTGATTCTTTCACCAAAAAGGATTTTAGGAGGAATCCCAATCCCCCAAACCAACAAAGGAAGATAAAAAATGAGGATCAGAAAATATAAGCTCCCCTAAAGAACGGAAATTTTATAGGAGGGAATGATCTCTAAGATTCAAAGATTTAGAGGATGATGTCACGAACCTGGGTGATGACTACACACAACCTTATCTGACTAGAGAGGATTATGAAAAATATCTAAACACTCAACAATCGTCTATTAAGGGTGAAGAAAGAGATAATATTGACCTTTGCAGTTATCAAGAAGAAACCGATATGATAATGGCTAAGGTCCAACCTAGGTATAACTTGAGATCTAAGGGTAAGCCTATTTCGACTACTCAACCTAAGAAAATTCTCCCAAGAGGTCAAAGTTATGAACCTACCCCAGAAGAAACCGTGTTACCTAACAACAAAGTGAAAGTAATAAATGCGCAAGAACCCAAAGTGGAAAAGGTTGAGACTAAAACACAGGAAACCGAAGCAGCTAATACAAATACACCTTTAACCAAGATCATGAGTAATAAGGCAATCCAGACAAAAAAGTTGGAAAAGAAGGATTCAGAAGTCCCAACTAAAGAAATAGACAAGGTGAGCGGAATTTTCAGTTTAGAAAACGAGATAAATAAAATTAAGATACCAATTCCTCTGGTAGAGTTAGCGAAAAACCCAGCTTATCGAAAGTAGATTACCAAAATGATAGGCGTTTCAGAGCTAGAAATCCAGTCTGACGTTTTGAACTTGGAAGAGGATAAGCCCAACATCACTTTTGGTCCACATTTTGAAGGAGCCAAAGACACTCTTGCTCCCTTTTATATCACCTTAAATGTGTACGATCAAATGCTATATAATTGCATGCTAGACTCCAGAGCCTCACATAACGTGATGCCTAAAATTATTATGGACATATTGGGCCTCCAGATCACCAGACCTTACAGAGATATTTATTCATTTGATTCGAGAAAATTTAAGTGCACGGGAATGATAAAGGATTTAGTAGTCACCCTGGCACATGTCCCAGTTAAGAGCGTCTTGATGGATGTGGTCATTGCTGATATTCCCCCCAAGTACGACTTACTATTGTCTAGGTCATGGGGAGCCAAGATGGGTGGCTCTCTTCAACTAGATATGAGATACGCCACAATTCCTGTGTTTGGTGGGAAATTTACTCGGTTGTACAGGGAGACGAGGTTAGCATATACAGTAAGCGACCCCCAAAATCCGAACAATTTCCCTATTTACATTGCATATCAAGATTTAGGAAATTGTATCTTATCTTTTGATGATGGTTTAGATGGTTGCACAAAGGAAAATGATATAGAGCATGAAGAGTTAGGTTACATGACCGAGGATATGTATAGCACCAGTATTTGGAAAATGTTTTTTGACGGTGCCTTGTCATGCAAAGGAGCTGGTGCAAGAGTGCTTTTTGTGGCACCCGAAGAAAGGTTCATTGTCCCCTTTTCTTACAGACTACAATGGGATATAGATTATACTAACAATGTATGTGAATACGAAGCCTTGGTCTTAGGATTAGAGGCTGTCAGGAGGCTAAAAATAAAAAACCTAGAGGTATACGGAGATGTGGAGTTGATAGTCAAACAAATAAATCAACAAATCCAAGCCAAGCATGCTAGATTAAGATCATACATAAATTGTGCATGGTATTTGATTGAAAACATTTTCTTGTCTGTAAATGTCCACTTCCTCCCACACACAAAAAACTTACAGGCTGATGCATTAGCTAAAGGAGCTTCAACTTTCACTCCTCCTACAACATTTAAATTGATGTATCACATAGAGATAAGACACAAACCATCTATACCGGATAATATCCAGCACTGGTAGGTTTTTGAGGATGATGAAAAAATTAAGAAGTTTCTTGAAGCAGCAGGTGAATTTTTCAAAACTTATGTGGATCAAGAAAATAAGAATGACCATATATGGATCATGCAAGAAGGAGAGAACCCTCAATCTTTCCAAGAAAAAATCACAAATGATCGCATGCTGGTCCTAAAAAAAACCAGATTCTGAAATGACTGATCCCCCTGGAAAGACTGTTTGATCAAAACAACATACCTGTAAAATCCACCTTACAACCACAATGAGAAGAGGTTGAGGATTGTGACATAGGAACCAAAGAAGAGGCCAGGATGGTTAAAATATCTAAACTCCTCCCCCCTGAAATAAAAGGCAAGTATAAGGACCTACTTAGACAATTTAAAGACGTTTTCGCCTGGTCTTAGGATGAGTTAATAACCTACTACACTACCGTGATCAATCACAAGATACCTCTAAAGCCTGGGGTCAAACCCTTTAGAAAAAATCTTAGGAAGATCAACCCCATTTTATTGCCTATGGTCGAGAGAGAAGTGAAGAATCTTTTAGAGGCGAAAATTATAGTACCTCTGAGATATTTCGACTAGGTGGCAAACCTGGTCCTGGTCAGAAGAAAGAGTGGGGAAATTAGACTATGCGTGGATTTCAGAAATCCAAATAAGTCCTCTCTTAAAGAAAACTATCTGCTGCCTAAAATGGATCACGTGCTAGAAAGGGTAGTTGGGGTGAACAAAATGTCTATGATTGATGGTTTCTCTGGATATAATCAAATTTCCATGAATGAACAAGATAAAGAAAAAACAACTTTTACTACCCCTTGGGACATGTTCATGTATGATAAAATGCCTTTTGGTTTGATGACTATAGGAGCCACGTTCCAATGCGCTATGCACATCGCTTTCATCAGAGAGAGGGATAAGTTAGTAGTCATCTATCTCGATGATTTAACGGTTTTCTTCAAATCCAATGAAGAGCATTTGGTACATCTTAAACAAACATTCGAAAAATGCCGCAGGTTTGGTCTGTCCTTGAACCCCAAGAAATCACACTTCACCATGCAAGAAGGTAAACTTTTGGGACATATTGTATATAAGTATGGAATTAAGATTGATCTTAAGAGGGTTGAAGTGATAGACACTATAAAAATTCCTAGAAATGTAAAAGAAATTCAATCTTTCTTAGGAAAAATATTTTTGTTACGAAGATTTATCCCAAATTTCGCTGAAATTGTAAAATTGATCACAGATATGCTGAAAAAGGACAACAAAGTAAAGTGGACAACAGAGGCCAAAGCGTCGTTCGCACACATTAAGAAATTCATAGCCGAGGCACCTGTATTTGCAAGCTCTGATTATCTAAAAGAATTTCTTATTTTTTCGTTTGCCTCCAGACACACGATTGCTGCGGTGCTTCTCCAAAAAAACGAAGAGGGTTTCGAAGATCCGATCGCCTTTTTCAGCAAGAGCCTCAGAGATGCAGAACTTAAATATGATATAATAGAAAAACAAGCATACGCCATGGTAAAATCACTGAAGGCATTTAGAACATATGTATTACAGTCCAAGATAATCGCGTATGTACCTACAAGTTCTGTGAAAGATATTTTGGTACAACCAGACAACAATGGGAAAATAGGACGATGGCTTGCCAAGATTCAAGAATTTGACCTAGAAATCAATCCTACTAAACTGATAAAGGGACAAGGCCTGGCCAAGATTTTGGCTGAATCAAATCTCAGAGCTCTGGATATAAACTACCTACAGGAATGTGAGGAAGACATGAACACAAACGAGCTTGATGAACGAACAAATGCAATTAAGATCGAGGAGAAGTTCGTATCATCAGAATGGTACAAAAACATAGTATCCTACATGATGACTCTAAAATGCCTGAGTGAACTATCGCCATCAAAAGCCAGGACTTTAAAGCTTCATGCAGTTAAGTATTGTATTGCCGAAAATCAACTATATTGGAAAGACCCACTCGGTTTCTTGTTAGTCTGCTTAGTCGAATCGGAAACAAAAAGGGTTATAGGTGAATTTAACGAAGGAGTGTGTGGAGGACATCACGCTTGGAGGGCCATAGCTTACAAAATTTTGAGGGCTGGGTATTACTAGCCAAAACATTTCTCAAACGTTAATGCCAAGGTTCGAGTTTGTAACCCTTGTCAGCTATTTGCAGAAAAATAGAAACTCCCAGCGCTACCTTTAGTTCCGGTCAAAAATGAAGCCCCTTTTCAACAATGGGGGCTAGATTTTATAGGATAGATTAATCCACATTCTAGCGCCCAACACAAGTGGATCTTAACTGCCACAAACTACTTTACTAAATGGGTGGAAGCTATTCCAACCAAAAGGGCAAATGACTTGGTCGTAATAGATTTCTTAGAAGACAATATCTTATCAAGATTTGGCTGCCCTCGAAAGATAGTCACAGATAATGCCCAAGATTTCAAATCTATGGCTATGATCAGCTTATACCAAAAGTATAATATCGTTCTTGGCCATTCTACAACATACTACCCCCAAGGAAATGGATTGGCCGAGTCATCTAACAAGAGCCTAATCAATATAATTAAGAAAGTATTGGATGAAAACAAAAAGTCTTGGCATGTGCATTTAAAGTACCCCTTGTGGGTGAATCACATAGGCATTGAAAAGTCTATCAACATTTCCCCTTTTCAGATGGTATATGGGACAGATGTGGAGTTACCTATAAATTTAGCGCTCCCTATGATGAAATTATGGAAAGATCAGAAAGAAGAACCTAATCATGTCACCAGGAGGATAAACTAGCTAATTGAGGTTCAACAACACAGAGTCTAAGTAGATGAAAGGTTACAGAAGTACCAAGATGACATGAAGGCATTATTCGATGTAGGACAAAGGATAGAGATTTCCTCCCAGGTGATTTAGTATTAAGGTGGGATGCAAGGAGGGAAGAAACATCAAAACATGGTAAATTCAATCATCTCTGGTATGGGCCATTCAGAGTCTCATATCTCGAAGGAAAAAATTATTTCCTACTAGAAAATCTAGATGGTGAAATCCTCAATGCCCCTGTCAATGGGTGTTATCTGAAGCATTATATGAGATAAGCAGTTGCCAAACAAAAAAAAAAGAAAAAAAAGGGATGCGTATATTCATATATAGAATTTTTTACATATGTATATATATTTCATTACGCATTGTTATTTTGATTTTCTTCTCTTTTCGTAAAATTTTCAACACCTTTCAAAAAGCCTTGGTAACCTTCATATTTGCCTTTTTACAGGATTCTAGCTGCAAACTAAACGAGTAGGAGAAGTAAACAGAAAGTTGTGTATCGGAAAATAAATTGGCTTGAAGAGGGGATAAAAAAATTATTTTTGATAGTTTGGAAAGAAAATCAAACGGTAAGATAAAGGTGAGAATTCTGAAAATACTTGTTTTGAAGGGCTCTCAAAGGAAACCAAGATAACCCCATGAGGATACAACAATATCATCTGAAATAATAAACAAAGGAACATTTCCATGGTTAAGAGTTTACGAAAGAATAAGTTGAAATGAATAAATCACCTAAAGTAAAGCACCCCCAAAAAAGATTTTCAAGAGTCAGTTATGATTTTTGACCCTTGTTTTTCAGTTCGTAGATATCTATCTGTCACCCTTTTCTTCTTTCAGGTTTACCTTTTGAAAAATCCAGCATCTTTCTGGTTTCGCATACGTAGGGAGGAGAGATTACGTTTTAACCTTGAAAGCTTCAAAGAAGATTGTGAAAAGTAAGTTGGTCTTCACAACTCCTCAGTCCCTTGCTAAACAAAGTGACGCTTAAGTGATCCTGACTTTTCTAGGTTTTTCAATAGTTTCGGAGGATTGAGGCTTGCTCAAATAGAACACTCCAAAAAATTAATTTTTCCCTTTCTCCCTATGAACGAAGGTGTTGTGAAAGTTAAGGGAAGGTTGGTACCGAGTAATCAAAGTAACTTGGCAGACCTATAATGTAAAATATTACACAAATATTAACCCTCATACAAACTGATTTCCCCCACTTCGCGCTCTATAAAAGCAAATTATAAGGCAGGGGGTGAAAGGAAATTCAGAAATGATTTCCCCCATCTAGTCCAAAAGACGATGAAAGGAAATTCAGAAATGATTGCCCTCGTCTCAGCATTTAAATGCATAAATATATTCCGAAGTGGTGAAAGAAAATTCAGTAAAAAGGGCCAGATAACTTCACCGAGGTACTGAACAGGCTTGCTGGCAGTGACGAAATATATGAGATATCTGTAAGGCTATTATACATGAATATCACTCTGCTCTAGTAACCAATTTTTTCAAAACCCGATCTACATCACTAGTTCAGAGAGGGATCCCTGATTAAAAACATAAAAAATTGTTTCTTTTGATGCAAGCCGATAACCACAAGATCTGTTGGGTCTCCTAGAACTGTTTTGATAATCTCAACGCAGACCTGAATTTAGTAACGAGAAGGAGAAATTCATGAAAGGGACTACAACTAAGTGCAAAAAGTATCTGAGTTTTGAAAGCTTTTCGAAGGTAAAAGACGAGGCCCCTTTCCCCTTCGGTATCCTGTTCTAAGGAACATTTTCGCTGGATTAAAGCCATTGACTCCATTTAACCAATATAGGCATGTGGTCTAATGTTCTTCTCGTCTTGCAGGAAAACGAGATCCCTAGATAGAGCCTATGTTGGAGCCACCTTTGTTTTTTTAGCCTTTTTAAAATTTTATATCTTAATGCTTGAAATCGAAAGCTGGTTTTTGTATTTTCCTTTATTTTTCCCAAAATCTCAGAAGTCTCATCGCGCAAGCAATGACGGTTATCATACTCCTAAGGAAAGATTTATTTTTTAATCGTTTAAACGAGTCTCTACTTTTTAACTTCGAGATGTCGCATGTCAGAAGTTATAGATCACATAGTTGACAAATCCCGAGGGGTAAAATGGAAAAATAGTCTTAAAATTTTTACTCAAATCAGTACCTAGAGTAAAAATACTCTAAATCTCAGCTAAGAATCATCGAGATTTCATGTCTCGGTGCTTGATGGCTCCAAAAGTCTTACCGTCATAACCCCAATAGCCAAAACCGTGAGACTCTTGTTTTAAGTAACCCAAGTTAATGTTAAAGGTAAAAAGTTCAGCCGTGGTTAAGCTCTGTAGGGAATTCACAACTCGACCTGTTTTCCCTCAAAAGATATACCTTTGAAGCCCCAAGTCGTGAAGCCACGATATAAACAAAAACGTAATTAATTAAACATTTAATCCTGGTTACATTTTTTATTAACCAAAGCTAATTATCACAATCTTGGGTCTTAGAGGTTCAAAGGGTTAAAGAGAAATCTCCTGATGATGGGAATGCCGAAAGATTAATTAACATTTAAAAAGGCCTGATTAATTAAGTTAAGCCAACATTTCCAGTGTTTTAATACAAAATTTAATGTGCACAGTCTTTGAGGAAATTTTAAACTTTCCTTGCACCAACTTGCATTACGAACTGTCAAAATCTAGGAAATTAATTGGAAATGAGGCAAATCGACAAGTAAGGATTCGATTTTTATTGCTAAATTTATATTTAAGAATGATTTGACTGTTCTGTTCCTAAGGACGACCTAGTTTTAAATGGTTGAAGGCATGGATCTTTTATTTGTTGTCACAAATTTCATTTCTATTCTACGCAGAGCAAACCTTTCTAGAGCGAACTAATTTCTGTATGTATACATATTGTTATCACAGGAGAGATAAAGTAGAATCTCCTACAATGGCCCCATGAAAAACATCTAAAGCCACTGTTGAGGTTTCAGGACAAGGTTCAGACAACGTTTATTATACTTCACCTCGAAGTGTTGAATCTGTCAGGACCTGGTCGTATATTTCTGAGGTTCTATAGTCCGAATTGGTAGATGTTTTGGATGATTCTAGTGAAAATGAAAAGGACGACCTGATCACCAAATATAATATTGTCATCCAGGCTCAAATGCATAAAGTAGCTGCTAGGTCACGTATGCTCCCTTACTACGATATGGTTCGGTGGACATTAGACCATGTAGATATACCGATCAGAACCATCGTCAACGAGCATAGGGTCACCATTGGAACTTTTAGACCCAAACAATTGTAGGCTATGTACAAGTTTCCAACCGTGTCAGACCTTACATACAATGCTGAATTCTTGGAGAATTTTAAACAAAAGGAATGTGTGCAATATGACAAGAGTATGTCCAGTTTAATCGAAGATTGGGTTTCACACCGTGCGAAGTTTAGGGTGGACAGTAATGGTATATATTCAATATCTTCTTTGCAACCACAGTTTAAATATGTAGCTATGATGACCTACAGATTATATGGGAGAGAGGACACCACATATTTTTTCCTTCAGTGGGTGCCTCTAATCCATTTAGTTGCCAAAGGCTGTTCCTTCAAATGGGATTAACTACTGTCTGATAGTTTGACCAATCGAGTTACAGAGTATCAAGAATAGAAGGAGAGAAGAAAGATCACTTCATTCTTTAGTTCCATGTATATCATGGACGTATTGTGTTTTCTGATGCCTTTTCCATTAATAAGTTGTAGCTGGACTCCATCGGAAGCTAAGCCCATCCACATCTACCATTCAAAGCCGTGGGAAGACAAAGCTTCAGATTTGGTATATGAAATCTTTAACCGGGTAATGGTACCATTGCATGTCACTATCTTCAGCCACCCGCCACCTAGGATCTCAGACAGTATTGTGGAAAATATGAGCAGTATAGCCGATTGGTATGTGGAAGCATAATTTTCATATCTTAGGGTTTTCGATGCTTCTGTTCCTCCGAATACCTTACCACTATTCATACCCGATAGGCTGGCTTGTCGTGAGATTGCCAAGAAAACCATAATCGGTGGCGTAAGCAAGGAACTTAAGGGATATTCTAAGAAGGTATGGCCACCTTTTCCTATTCATTTAAATTCCTATTCTTTGTTAGATTTTGGGCATGCTAAAGCTGAGGCAGCAGCCCTGGAAGACCTGAAATTGGTTCATGTTGAATTCAAGATGCACGATCCACATAGGGTCGTAAGTAACCACTTAGCCAATTGTGGGATTAAAAGGTTTGAGCACGAAAATTCACCCTCGGATGACATTTTCAGAGGCACTAGATCTTATGATGAGGTTTTGGCTCGGATACAAGCCCTGGCACCTGAAGAAAGGGCCGATGTTTTAAAATTTCAAGAGCATTGGTAGAGTTGTCTTCCCCCAGTATTGTGGGGTGAGAATCCAATAACAGTAGAGGTGCAACAAAAATAAGCCGAAGGCTCAAAAGACTTAGCACCCAGACAAGAAGAACACCAGGACAAGGAAGAGAAAACTAAGAGCCCGAAACCAGAAATGAAAACTCCCGATCGACTGAAAAAGCAGACTCCAGTTGCCACTCTAGGCCAATCAACTAAGAAAATTGAAGATCCCATCTCCTCCATTACTCCCTTACAGTCAACTCAAGGGAACATAGGCACAGGGTGGATTTTCAATGAAGAATTGAGACCTATAAGGATGGAAGAGCTCCCTCCAAATGAGTTCTTTTTTGATAAAAAGAGAAAAGCTGTGGTAAAAAGAGAATCCTATCAAGAAGCAGGATCAACAACCAAGAAATTTAAGGTGTTGACCGATGGGAAAGATATGAAGAAAGATGAGTTTGTGACAGAAATAACTGGAACACTAGGGGAGTATGCTACGACAAACCAATTTTTAGTCGGGGTTTTGAAAAATCAACTGAAGCAAAAAAATCACCTCATCAAAACCTTAGAAGCTAAGCTAGCCACAATAGAAGAAGTTGCCAAGGACTAGGCGAACACAGGAATAGAACAAGCAAGAATGGACGACAAAAAGGAAATCGAGCTGCTCAAAGCTAAGATCGAACAAGCAGAGCTGGTAGCTCAGACCAGTCAAATACAGGTAGGCCAACAAAGAGACTTGATTGAGCAACTACAGGTTATATTATAGTTTGCCGAAGACCAAGTTATAAATATCGGGATATTTCAGTCCTAGGCTATGGAGATTCGGAGCAGAGTTTCTGCAACCCAACGAAGTTTACTTACCAAGGTAAAGACAATTTGAGACAACTGCCTGCTTGTTGATCAAGTATTGGAAAACGTATCTGTCAGAGAGAGAGAAGCTAGAGAAACTTGGGTCGCATTTCAAGAGGCTGTAATAGCTTCAACAAACAAGGAATCGACAAATAATTCCAAGTTTTCCATTTCGGAATAGACCCGAGGCAATATTTTGTTGAAAGAATGGGAACGCAACACATCAGAAGGCAAATTGCAAGCCAAGAGGATAAGGAAATCATGGCAGGAGGCCTTCGGTTCTATAGATGGAGATCTGTTAGGCATTGATAGTGAGAGCAATGTTGAGACGCTGAACCAAATGAATATATCGAAATTATCTCTTGATATAAATGAGAAAGAAGAAAGAGATTCATCCGAAATCTCATAAGTAACTCTGGCAGACATAGTTCAAAAAGATAAATGGATTATTAAAACAAGTGTGTCATTGTGCACTATCGACACCCTAGACCAAAATATGGAACAAAGTTTACCACAATTAGTCAGAGATTGTTATATTTTTGAGGCCAATTGTCAAGCGGAACCTTCTAGGTTGATATCTCGGCTAGTGGAAAAATGTGTCACTTGTTCCGAGCATGAAAAGGGGTAGGATTCTGGTACCAAATAAAGACATAGATAAAGAAATGAAACGATTGATCTCCTTCTTGTTGTAACTGAAAATCCTGGAACGATTGAGATTCCATCATATGTAAATTTGTATAAATATACAATAGAAGGAAGGAACAATGGCTGGACCTTTTTGGGTCGATTGTAATAGATATTTTTCTCCCTCGAGAGTTAATACAAAGAAAATCCGAAGATTCTTGATTCTGTCACAACTGTGTTATGAGTTTGTTTCCTTGTATTCCATATCTAATTCCATTTCATATATGTATCTGATGAATGTTTCTCTATAATTTAGTACAACCTCTACTATAGTGAATTAATTTTAGTTTTCTATATCGTTTACTATTTTTCCTCTTTACCGGCTATCAGTAGGTATAATACCAGTGAACACTTTAGATTTCTATATATATTTTATGCTTCATCAGGTTATTTCTTTATCTTTTTCTTCTTCTGTTTACAAGTGAGATTCTCCCTTGATAGGAGCCTTACATTATAGACAACTTAATGTTTTCTTACACCTCATACACATTTATTAAAATATAACTCAGTTACAGGAAGGGGCCTTTGGTTTGCACCCTGTTTTCACTACCAGAGATATAAACTCTCCTTTATATGATTGAAATCGAGACAACATCTAAAAAAGTATTGATATTTTATTATCATTCTGTTCCTCCATGACTGTCCCTATGAAAAGACAACCTAATTTCCAACCTGGACTATCAAATCAAACACATATTTCCTTGAATCTTTTTGATACTATTCTTAAAACAACCACTGCCTGGGTGGAACTTGAACGTTCGTGGCAGTGATTGAAAGGGACATAAACATCCAGGAATAGTTGGAAGCTAGACAACAACCTAGAAATCAACCCTAGCTTCCCTTGCCGAAGGTTGAAATTTCTTCCTTCTCTATCCCTTACTCACTTTCAGTTTCCTAGACACTGTACTTCTAAGCCTTAAGTACAGACTTTGGAACAACATCTTTTTGGCGCCGTTGCCGGGGACTGAAGTTACGAAATCTCTTTCCCTGGGAAAATGACATTTTTTTGTTGAAAGTGCCACCCTTTGATAGTGAACAAAGAGTGCACACGTTTTTAAAGGCTTTCCAATCTTTCACTTGGTGACTCTATTCTTAATAAGCTGACATCCGGATGAAGGAATACCAGACAAAACCCGGATGGTAAATATACCACACCCGTTATCAATCCTGAGAAGATTTTAAAGGTGAGAGGCTCTCTTAAGCTGACCCCTGCAGTCTATCAACTTAAATACCCACAACTGAAGACCAAGAGTTCTTATGAACCTTCAAATTCACGTAGCCCTCTTTTAGACACTAAGAATCTCACATCAAACTACTCCGAAGTTAGAAGTGAAACCCGTCTGATAATCTCTATAGTACACAAAGGAAAAAGTCCTGTAGAAAATTCATTTGCTATCGATATATTGTCGACCCTTCCGTTAAATTTCACGACCTCACCCAGTCTCGAAGAATATTTCACACATCCAGTTTCCACACCCGTTGGTTCCCCTGACTACATCTCTTGCAAGTCCAAAGAGCCAAGCCCTCGCATCCCTTACCAGTCATCCTCGAATTTTTTTCCCCGCGAAGAAAGTAAAGATTCACTTTTAATATTACAAAACCCCCTTTACAACTTTCCACTAATATAAATGGCAGCTATCGGAGGAGGTGGTGGAGGTCCTCCTGGAGGAGGAGGTGGGGGTGTTCTTGGGGGAGGAGCTAGAGGTCAAGGGCCTAACCTCCCTCCCAGAGTGTTTGCTAAAGTGGCAGCAAGATACGCTCATTTGGTATTGCCCATTCCTTTGCACGACCTTCCCAAAAATTATATAAACAAATTGCCAAAATTCACTGGGAAAGGAGATCTGACCACAATTGAACACATACATTTCTTTGATCAATTCGCAGAAATCCTAGGTCTCGAACATGAAGATATGTATTCGAGGATTTTCATCCAAACCTTCAAAGGTCAGGTCTGAACTTGGTTTCAGAGTCTACCTGCATGATCTATCTTGTCCTATGATGCCTTGGAAGATGCTTTCCTTAGACAATGGGGCGAAAGAAAGGACAATGGGGTGAAAGAAAGGACCACCTATACTATTTAACCGAGTTTGGGTCTTTAAGAAAAAAGAATTCAGAAATAGTTATGGAGTTTATTCAAAGATTTAACAAGCTGTATAACAAAATCCCAACCGAGGTTAAACCGTCTCAACCCGCAGCCAAAGTAACTTTCGCAGGGGCTTTCGAACCAGATTTTGCACTTCTTTTACGAGAAACAAGGGGAGCTACTCTAAACTGAATGCAAGATGATGCTGTAGAAATTGAGTCAAATATGATGGCTTCTGGTAAGTTAAAAGCTAAAGTAGAAGTGGGAAACCGAGAAACTAGATGCTTTAGAGAACAAGCAGGGCCGTCAGGGTCTAATAGATACACAGATGACAAAGTAGACGATATGGCTAGGGTAATTAAGGAACTGTCTAATAAGATATCCAGAATGGAGCTAGAACAAGCCAAACCTGATTCTTTCACCAAAAATGATTTCAGGAGGAATACCAATCCCCCAAACCAACAAAGGCAGATAAAAAATGAGGATCAGAAAATACAAACTCCCCTAAAGAACAAAAAATTTATAGGAGGGAATGATCTCCAAGATTTTAGAGATTTAGAGGATGATGTCACGAACCTGGGTGATGACTGCACACAACCTTATCTGACTAGAGAGGATTATGAAAAATCTCTAAACACTCAACAATCGTCTATTAAGGGTGAAGACAGAGATAATACTGACCTTTGTAGTTATCAAGAAGAAACCGATATGATAATGGCCGAGGTCCAACCTAGGTATAACTTGAGATCTAAGGGTAAGCCTATTTCGACTACTCAACCTAAGAAAATTCTCCCAAGAGGTCAAACTTATGAACCTACCCCAGAAGAAATCGTGTTACCTAACAACAAAGAGAAAGTAATAAATGCACAAGAACCCGAAGTGGAAAAGGTTGAGACTAAAACACAGGAAACCGAAGCAGCTAATACAAATACGCCTTTAACCAAGATCACGAGTAATAAGGCAGTCCAGACAAAAAAGTTGGAAAAGAAGGATTCATAAGTTCCAACTAAAGAAACAGACAAGGTGAGCGGAATTTTCAGTTTCGAAAACGAGATAAATAAAATTAAGATACCAATTCCTCTGGTAGAGTTAGCGAAAAACCCTGTTTACTGAAAGCAGATTACCAAAGTGATAGGTGTTTTAGAGCTAGAAAGCCAGTATGACATTTTGAACTTGGAAGATGATAAGCCCAACATCAATTTTGGTCCACATTTTGAAGGAGCCAAAGACACTGTTGCTCCCTTTTATATCACCTTAAACGTGTACGATCAATTGCTACATAATTGCATGCTAGACTCCAGAGCCTCACATAACCTGATGCCTAAAATTATTATGGACAGATTGGGCCTCCATATCACCAAACCTTACAGAGATCTTTATTCATTTGATTCGAGAAAAGTTAAGTGCATGGGAATGATAAAGGATTTAGTAGTCGCCCTGGCACAGGTCCCAGTTAAGAGTGTCTTGATGGATGTGGTCATTGTTGATATTCCCCCCAAGTACGACTTACTGTTGTCTAGGTCATGGGGAGCCAAGTTGGGGTCTCTCTTCAACTAGATATGACATACTCCACAATTCTTGTGTTTGGTGGGCAATTTACTCGGTTGTATAGGGAGACAAGGTTAGCATATACAGTAAGTGACCCCCAAAATCCGAACAACTTCCCTATTTACATTGCAGATCAAGATTTAGGAAATTGTGTCTTATCTTTTGACGA
>ML827235.1:91463-108254 GCA_009831015.1 Picea engelmannii | reverse complement strand
GTTGGGGCGAACATAATTTCTATAATTGACGGTTTCTCTGGATATAATCAAATTTCCATGAATGAACAAGATAAAGAAAAAACAACTTTTACTACCCCTTGGGGCACGTTCATGTATAATAAAATGCCTTTCGGTTTGATGAATACAGGAGCCACATTCCAACGTGCTATGGAAATCGCTTTCATCAGAGAGAGGGATAAGTTTTTATTCATCTGTCTCGATGATTTAATGGTTTTATCCAAATCCGATGAAGAGCATTTGGTACATCTTAAACAAACATTCGAAAAATTCCGCAGGTTTGGTCTGTCCTTAAACCCCAAGAAATCACACTTCACCATGCAAGAAGGTAAAATTTTTGGTCATATTGTATCTAAGGATGGAATTAAGATTGATCTTAAGAGGGTTGAAGCGATAAACACTATAAACATTCCTAGAAATGTAAAAGAAATTCAATCTTTCTGAGGATTTTTTTTTTTTTTACGAAGATTTATCCCAAATTTTGCTGAAATTGTAAAATTGGTCGCAGATATGCTGAAAAAGAACAATGAAGTAAAGTGGAAAACAGAGGACAAAGTGTCATTCCCACACATTAAGAAAGTCATAGCCGAGGCACCTGTATTGGTGAGCCCCGATTATCTAAAAGAATTTCTTATTTTCTCGTTTGCCTCTGAAGACACGATTGTTGCAGTGCTCCTCCAAAAAAACAAAGATATAATAGAAAAACAAGCGTATGCCATGGTAAAAGCACTGAAGGCGTTTAGAACATATGTATTACACTCCAAGATAATCACGTATGTACCTACAAGTTCTGTGAAATATATTTTGGTACAACCAGACAACGATGGGAAAAGAGGACGATGGATTGCCAAGATTCAAGAATTTTACCTTGAAATCAAACCTACTAAACTGATAAAGGGACAAGGCCTGGCCAAGATTTTGGCTGAATCAAATCTCAGAGCTCTGGATATAAACTGCCTGTAGGAATGTGAGGAAGACATGAACACAAATGATCTTGATGAACGAACAATTGCAATTAAGATCGAGGAGAAGTTCGTATCATCAGAATGGTATAAAAACATAGTATCCTACCTGCTGACTCTAAAATGACCGAGTGAACTATCGCCATCAAAAGCCAAGACTTTAAAGCTTCATGCGGTTAAGTATCGTATTTTCGAAAATCAACTATATTGGAAAGACCCACTCGGTTTCTTGTTAATCTGCTTAGTCGAATCGGAAACAGAAAGGGTTATAAGTGAATTTCATGAAGGAGTGTGTGGAGGACATCAAATTTGGAGGGCCACAACTTAAAAAATTTTGAGGGATGAGTATTACTGGCCAAAAGTTTTCTCAGATGTTAATGCCAAGGTCCGAGCCTTTAACCCTTGTCAGCTATTTGCAGGCAAACAAAAACTCCCGGTGCTACCTTTAGTTCCGGTCAAAACTGAAGCCCCTTTTCAACAATGGGGGCTAGATTTTATAGGAGAGATTAATCCACATTCTAGCACCCAACATAAGTGGATCTTAACTACCACAAAATACTTTACTAAATGGGTGGAAGCTATTCGAACCAAAAGGGCAATTGACTTGGTGGTAATAGATTTCTTAGAAGACAATATCTTGTCAAGATTTGGCTGCCCTTGAAAGATAGTCACAGGTAATGCCCAAGGTTTCAAATATATGGCTATGATCATCTTCTGCCAAAAGTATAATATCGTTCTTGGCCATTCTACAGCGTACTACCCCCAAGGAAATGGATTGGCCAAGTCATCTAACAAGAGCCTGATCAATATAATTAAGAAAGTATTGGATGAAAACAAAAAAGTATTGGCATGTGCATGTAAAGTACGCCTTGTGGGAGAATCGCATAGGCACTAAAAATTCTATTGGCATTTCCCCTTTTCAGATGGTATATGGGACATATGCCATGTTACCTATAAATTTAGCACTCCCCGTGATGAAATTATGGCAAGATCAGAAAGAAGAACCTAATCATGTCACCAGGAGGATAAGCCATCTAATTGAGGTTCAACAACATAGGTTCGAAGTAGATGAAAGGTTGCATAAGTACCAAGATGACATGAAGGCATTATTCGACCATAGGACAAAGGACAACAATTTCCTCCCAGGTGATTTAGTATTAAGGTGGGATTCAAGGAGGGAAGAAACATCGAAACATGGTAAATTCGATCACCTCTGGTATGGGCCATTCAGAGTCTTAGCTCTCGAAGGAAAAAATTCTTTCCTACTAGAAAATCTAGATGGTGAAATCCTCAACGCCCCTATCAACATGAATTATTTGAAGCATTATATGGCATAAGCAGTTGCAAAAAAAAAAAAGGGATGCGTATATTCATATATAGAATTTTTTACATATGTATACATATTTCATTACACATTGTTATTTTGATTTTCTTCTGTGTTCGTAAAATTTTTGACACCTTTCAAAAATCCTTGGTAACCTTCATATTTTCCTTTTTATAGTATTCTAGCTGCAAACTAAATGAGCAGGAGAAGTAAATAGAAATTCATGTATCGAAAAATAAATTGGCTTAAACAGGTGATAAAAAAAAGATTTTTGATAGTCTGGAAAGAAAATCAAACGGTAAGATAAAGGTGAGAATTCCAAAAAGACTTGTTTTGAAGGGCTCTCAAAGAAAACCAAGATAACCCCATAAGGATGTGACAATATCATATGAAATAATAAACAAAGGAACATTTCCATGGTTAAGAGTTTACGAAAGAATAAGACGAAATGAATAAGTCACCTAAAGTAAAGCACCCCCAAAAAAGATTTTCAAGAGTTAGTTTTGATTTTTGATCCTTGTTTGTCAGTTCGTAGATATCTATCTGTCACCCTTTTTTGCTTTCGGGTTTACCTTTTCAAAAGCCAACATCTTTCCAGTTTCACATATGTAGGGAGAAGAGATTACGTTTTAACCTCGAAAGCTTCAAAGCAGATTGTGAAAAGTAAGCTAGTCTTCACAACTCCTCAGTCCCTTGCTAAACAAAGTGACGCTTAAGTGATCCTAACTTTTCTAGGTTTTTCAACAGTTTCGGAGGATTGAGACTTGCTCAAATAGAACACTCCAAAAAATTAATTTTTCCCTTTCTCCCTATGAACGAAGGTGTTGTGAAAGTTAAGGGAAGGTTGGTACCGAGTAATCAAAGTAAGTTGGCAGACCTATAATGCAAAATATTACATAGATATCAGCCCTCATACAAACTGATTGCCCCCACTTCGTGCTCTATAAAAGCAAATTATAAGGCAGGTGGTGAAAGGAAATTCAGAAATGATTGCCCCCATCTAGTCCAAAATATGATGAAAGGAAATTCAGAAATGATTGACCTCGTCTTAGCATTTAAATGCATAAATATATTCCGAAGTGGTGAAAGGAAATTTAGTAAAAAGGGCCAGATAACTTCACCGGGGTTCTGAACAGGCTCACTGGCAGTGAAGCAATATCTGAGATATCTGTAAGGTTGTTGTACATGAATATCACTCTGCTCTGGTAACCAATTTTTTCAAAACCTGATCTACATCCCAAGTTCAGAGAGGGATCCATGATTAAAAACATAAAAAATTGTTTCTTTTGATGCAAGCCAATAACCACAAGATCTGTTGGGTCTCCTAGAACTGTTTTGATTATCTCAAAGCAGACTTGAATTCAGTAACAAGAAGGAGAAAGTCATGAAAGGGACTACAACTAAGTGCAAAACGTATCTGATTTTTGAAAGCTTTTTGAAGGTAAAAGACGAAGCCCCTTTCTCCTTCGGTATCCTGTTCTAAGGAACATTTTCGCTGGATTAAAGCCATTGAATCCATTTACCCAATATAGGCACGTGGTCTACTGTTCTTCTCGTCTTGCAGGAAAACGAGATCCCTAGCTGGAGCCTATGTTGGAGCCGCCTTTGTTTTTTTAGCCTTTTTAAAATTTTATATCTTAATGCTTGAAATCGAAAGCTGGTTATATCAGAAGTCTCATCGCACAAGCAGTGAAAATTATCATACTCTTAAGGCAGGATTTATTTTTTAATCATTTAAACAAGTCTCTACTTTTTAACTTCGGGATGTCATATGTCGGAAGTTATAGATCACATAGTTTACAAATCCTGAGGGGCGAAATGACGAAATAGTCTTAAAAAGTTTACCCAGATCAGTACCAAGAGTAAAGATACTCTAAACCTCAGTTAATCCTCATCGGGATTTTGTGTCTCCGTGTTTTCTAGCTCCAAAAGTCTTACCGTCATAACCCCGATAGCCAAAACCACGAGACTCTTGTTTTAAGTAACCTAGGTTAATGTTAAAGGTAAAAATTTCAGCCGCGGTTAAGCTCTGTCGGGAATTCACAACTCGGCTTGTTTTCCCTCAAAATATATACCTTTGAAGCCCTGATTTGCAAAGCCGCGATATAAATAAAAACGTAATTAATTAAACATTTAATCCTGGTTACGTTTTTTATTAACCAAAGCTAATTATCACAATCTTAGGTCTTAGAGGTTCAAAGGGTTAAAGTGAAAGCTCCTAATGAGGTGAATGTGAAAAGATTAATTAACATTTAAAAAGGCCTGATTAATTAAGTTAAGCCAACATTTCCAGTGTTTTAATATGAAATTTAATGTGCACAGTCTCCGAGGAAATTTTAAACTTTCTTTGCGCCAACTTGCATTACAAACTGTCAAAATCTAGGACATTAATTGGAAATGAGGCAAATCGACAAGTAAGGATTTGGTTTTTATTGCTAAATTTATATTTAAGAATGATTTGACCATTCTGTTCCTAAGGACGACCTAATTTTAAATGGTTACAGGTATGGATATTTTATTCATTGTCACAAATTTCATTTCTATTCTATGCAGAGCAAACCTTTCTAGAGCGAACTAATTTCTGTATATATACATATTGTTATCGCAGGAGAGATAAAGTAGAATCCCCCACCATGGCCCCGTGAAAAGAGTCTAAAGCCATTTTTGAGGTTTCAAGACAAGGTTCAGACATCGTTTTTGATACTTCACCTCGAAGTGTCGACTCTGTCAGGACCTGGTCGTATATTTCTGAGGTTCTACAGTCCGAATCGGTAGATGTTTCGGATGATTCCAGTGAAAATGAAAAAGATGATCTGATAACCAAATATAAKATCATTGTCCAGGCTCAAATGCATAAAGTAGCCACTAGGCCACGCYTGCTCCCTTACTACGATATGGTTCGGTGGGCATTAGACCATGCAGATATGCCAACCAGAACCATTGTCAATGAGCATAGGGTCACCATTGGAAATTTCAGACCCGAACAATTGCAGGCTATGTACAAGTTGCCAACCRTGTCAKACCTTACATACAATGCTGAATTCTTGGAGAATTTTAAACAGAAGGAATGTGTGCAATACGAAGAGTATGTCTAATTTAATCAAAGATTGGGTTTCACACCCTGCGAAGTTCAGGGAGGACAGTAATGGTATATATTCAATATCTTCTTTGGAACCACAATTTAAATATGTAGCTATGATGACCTGCAGATTATATGGGAGAGAGGACACCACAAAGTTTTTCCTTCATTCGGTGCCTCTAATCTATTCAGTCGCCGAAGGTTGTTCCTTCGACTGGGATAAACTACTGTCTGATAGATTGGCCAGTCGAGTTACAGAGTATCGAGAGAAGAAGGAGAGCGGAAATATCACTTCATTCTTTATGTCTGCGTATATCATGGATGCAGTGTGTTTTCTGATTCCTTTTCCCTTAATGAGTTGGAGCTGGACTCCATTGAATTTGAGCCCATCCACATCTACCATTCAAAGATGTGGGAAGACAAAGCTTCAGATTTTGTATATAAAATCTTTAATTGGGTAATGGTACCATTGCACGTCACTATCTTTGGCCACCCGCCACCCAGGATCTCAGACAGTATTGTGGTAAATCTGAGCAGTATAGCCGATTGGTATGTGGAAGCAGAATTTTTATATCTCAGGGTTTTCGATGCTTCTGTTCCTCCAAATACCTTACCACTATTCATACCCGATAGGTTGGCTTGTCGTGAGATTGCCAGGAAAACCGTAATTTGTGGCGTAAGCAAGGAACTTAAGGGATATTCTAAGATGGTATGGCCACCTTTTCCTATTCATTTAAATTCCTATTCTTTGTTAGATTTCGGGCATGTTAAAGCTGAGGCAGTAGCCCTAGAAGACCTGAAATTGGTTCATGTCGAATTCAAGAAGCACGTTGCACACAGGGTCATAAGTAACCACTTAATCAATTGCAGGCTTAAAAGGTTTGAGCACTAAAATTCACCCTCGGATGACATTTTCTGAGGCATGAGATCTTATGCCGAGGTTTTGGCTCGGATACAAGCCCTGGTGCCTGGAGAAAGGGCCAATGTTTTAAAATTCCAAGAGCATCGACGAAGTTGTCTTCCCCCAGTATTGTGGGGTGAGAATCCAATAACACCAGAGGTGTAGAAAAAAGAAGACGAAGGCTCAAAAGACTCAGCACCCTAAGAAGAAGAACACCGAGACAGGGAAGAGAAAACTAAGAGCCCGAAACCAGAAATGAAAAATCCCGATCCACCAAAAAAGCAGACTCCAGTTGCCACTCCAGGCCAATCATCTAAGAAAATCGGAGATCCCATCAAATCCATTACTCCCTTACAGTCAACTCAAGGGAACATAGGTGCAATGTGGATTTTCAATGAAGAATTGAGACCTATAAGGATGGAAGAGCTCCCTCTAAATGAGTTATTTTTTGATAAAAAGAGAAAAGATGTGGTAAAAAGAGAATCCTATCAAGAAGCAGGATCAACAGCCAAGAAATTTAAGGTGTTGACTGATGGGGAAGATATCAAGAAAGACGAGTTTGCGACAGAAATAGCCGAAACACTAAGGAAAAAGTCCCGTAGAAAATTCATCTGCTGTCGATAAATCGTCGACCCTTTAGTTAAATTTCGCGACCTCACCTAGTTTCGAAGAATGTTTCACACATCCAATTTCCACACCCATTGGTTTCCCTGACTACATCTCTTGCAAGTCTAAAGAGCCAAGCCCTCGCATCCCTTACCAGTCATCCTCTAATTTTTTGCCCCGCAAAGAAAGTAAAGATTCACTTTTAATATTCCAAACATTTGTTAAGATTGCAACCGATTTCTCACCTTTCCAACTCGTTTACGGGTTGGAGGCAGTCTTGCCTATTGAATGTCAGATCCTGTCTCTAAAGTTGGCAGTTCAGTTATTTCCAGACACTTCTCCACTTGAAGAACGGTTAATATACCTTGAGCAGCTCAATGAGCAGTGTCATGATGCGACCCTGGCTAATGAGGCTCACAAACATAAGGTCAAGTGTCAGTATGATAGGTCCTTTCATCCTCGGATTTTTTCTGAAGGCGACCTTGTCCTGGTCTATGACCAAGATAAGGACCCCCTAGGGGCAGGAAAATTCAAACCCATGTGGTTCAGACCTTTCATCATAAAACAGGTTTTAAAAAAAGGGCGCTTATCGTCTGGTTGACTTTGAAGGGAATGCTTTGGCGGAGCCCAGAAATGGGCTCTACCTCAAGAAGTATTACTCATAGGCAGGTCACTGTGGGTAACTTTTTGTAACATATGTATAGTCTTTGTACTATTACTTTCTAGTTTCTTTTAGTGTTATGGACATGTCATTAATGTTATCTTTCATCCTTGTGGTAGATGTCAAGTGATTCCGAGGTGTTCGTTGGATATGCAGACAGTGCTAGTAGGCACACTCGAAGGCTTGCCTTCGTAGCTTGTGTAATCTTTACACCTCAAGGATAGTTATTATCTTTTGGGGGTATATGCTTAGGTGACACCACAAACCATGTCGTCGAGTATAGTGCATTTATTGAGTTGCTTCATGAGGCTTTTTCATTTGGTATCTCTCATCTCTGGGTCTATCTCGATGCTCAACTAGTTGTGTCTTAGTTAAATAGAGTATATAGGGTTCATGATCCAACTTTACACTGACGATTCCTTAGGGTACATCTCTTAGAATGAAACTTTGATTATATTACATATTTTCATGTTTCTAGGAGATTAAACCAAGTTACAGATACTTTAGCTAATCAAATTTTAGATTGGCATCTTGCACACATATGAAAGAACATTCACATAAACATGTAAATACATTTTTTTCACACATGATCCATAAGAAACAAAAGACATAAAAACCATATATAATATCATAAAGTAACCAGAGTACATAGATGGATGCAAGAGCCTAAAAAATATGACCAATAACAAATCACAGGGCTTATGCCCTCAAAAAATATATACAAGTAGTGCTCATGGCACGTAAAAATGTCTAGCTAAAGTCAGGGCCCATGGGCCCTGTTATATTGATCCACAGCATTGGCTAAACGATGAAACAACCAGACCCACATCTATGGTGCCCCCACTACATGAGGCTACATAGATGGTGGAAGGTCCTCAATCTCTGCCATTGGGACTGTGCGAGTGAGCACAGTAAAATTCCACTTGACTCGTCTCAATACTCTCTCAGCCTCTCCAGCTGGAAGATCTCTTGCTACTGCTGGTCTCCCTACGACAACAGGTGTGGCCCCTGGCTGAGGATGATGCCTATTCCTCACATAGTCAGTGGATCACACTGGTCCCACATCTGCACACAATGAACACATATCAATCAAATACTCTGGTATAACAAAAAAATGATATATATAACAAAAACAACATAAAAATTACATATGTTTAACAAAAAAAAAACTACAAAGGTGGATACTTACCCATCTCCCCTCGCTCCTCACCAGGAGGTACTGGTATCTCAGGGTCTCTCAAGAAATCAATCTCGACATAAGGGTAATCCTCTATCATCAGGATATGTCGCGACAACCACGAGAAGAATTGATCGTCGAAGGACTCATTGGTCCTTCCGCCACCCTGTCGCGGCAGTAATATTGCCCATATACACACAACAGGAAGAGAAGCCTGATGTCCTCGTACCACCACTCAAGGACTAAAACTTAGAACTCTCTCAAAAAATAATGAACATAGAATGGTATCGAACCCAAAGTTCCTCTATGTCTGCAAACAACAATCTGTCAACTACCTCTTTATACACTCAAGTAATATGGTACTCCAATAAAAAATTTGTGCATTTAAGCACTGGACTGCACAGTTCATCTTTGCACGGGACGCTTGATGTAGAGCCACAGAACCAGTGATTTTCCCAATGAGCAACACTATCGCTTGTAGCGATAAGTCAGTGATCTTGATAATAGGCACCTGCGAGCTCAAGCAGTCTGTATCATTTGCACAATATAGACCTATCAATTTCGCTATGTTATGCGGCCCTGAAGGAAAAGTCCAGAAGTTGACTAGTTCCCCTCTCCTAGAGAGGCTAGTCAAAAAGTATATGTCCTTAGTCGTGGGCACCAGTGACTGCCCCTCTAACATGAATGCCTCTGCGTCCAGATGCCAATAGTCAATCAAGGCATTCAGTAACCTAGGTTGTGCTCGCATAAAAGGACATAGGAAAAAATTTAGTAACCAACACTGCATCAAAGTAGCCACAACATTGGGGTCTTCCCTGACCAGTTCACTATCTTCTTCATGCTCTCTTTCTCTCCAATGGACATACATCCTGCAAAACACCAAGGTTCAGGAGAGTTAACCCTTGATTTTTAAGCCTTTTTCATTCAAAGAGGGGGTCCACGCGTGCTGTAATAGTGACAGTCATGTGTACACACATGTAGAGTTTAATCTACCTGAATGTATACATGGCCTATCCTGAGACAACCCGCGTGGACCTAGGGCTGACCTTTTAAAGGTCGACACCCCCCTAAAAAAATGAAACCCAATGAAAAAAGAAAGATTTAAAATACAAGATAGGAGAGTTTGTACTTACTTGGTCCAGACAAAAGTTTGTTTCATCCATTGTAGCTCCCAGAATCACCACTTTTATCCAAGGGGGTCTTTTGGCTCCAAAGTCAATTTCCAAATCAATAATGGTGATAATGAGCTACCAACTTCTATTTATCGACTTTTTGGCCTCTTTTTGTCACTTTTTTGGCCTCCCTTATCATGATTTTTAAACCAAAAACCATTTAGAGTGATTCAGGAGTTGCATGGGAGGGATATGATCAGGTATCGAGACAATTGTTTGGGAGTTTTGGGTAATTTTTGTCGATGCATGAAATTTGTTCCGAGGATCAACTTGAGCATGTAGGTTAGGTTTCTACCCTGACTTTGGTATCTTGTTGTCTTTTTCCTTTTCCATAGGATCGATCCCATCAGGTTACGACATGAAACCATCATAGCTTCTTTAGAAGTGTCGCGACTTGGTGGTAGAGCTTACTGGAACATGGATTCCCTAAGTAGATCCTGGTTGCATTATGGTATCCATGCTGTCTCTAATCACTATAGGCTCAGGAGTCCTTGTAGTTTTTCTTGATTACAAGTTTGAGCCTCATTTGCATGATTCATTTTCACTCTTGAACTCACCCTTAGGACTCCCAAAAGATATAATGGGTCTCCTTTAAAGCCCTTTTCAGACCCTCTAAACATGAAAATATTGTCGAGCGATCTTACGGCCTTTCATGCTCGTTAAACTGAAATTTGAAGTCATGTCTGTCTGGCAGTAGTTTACCCCTTTTTTGGTCTAGACAGTCAACTGTACGAACAAAGGTATACTCTATGTAACTTCAGTTCTTTAGAATAGTACTCTCAGGTATCATTTTAACCCTTTTTCGGGCCCGAGGGACTAAATTTACGAAAAAGGAACCCCCACAGAGTCCATAGTTAAGCTCTTTTCAGATTCCCTAAAATTGAAAAGATCACCGAGTGACCTTATTCTTTCACACTTGTTAAATTGGCCGAGAAGAACATTCCTGACGGAGTCCATAGTTAATCTTTTTTCAGACTCCTTAAAAATGAAAAAATGGCTGAGTGATCTTGTCTTTATCAAACTCATTAAAATGGTTTTGAATAGACGTCTTGTCGGTGCTAGTTTACCCCTTTTTCGAACCGACTAGACTATCTTCAAAAAAGGTACCCCAATGGAGTCTCCTTTTATGTTTTTTATGACTCTCTAAATATGAAAAAACATCGACCTTACCTTCTCTGGGATCGTTAAACTCACATCGAAGGTCGTTACCATTGTGTGTTTTGTTAATCGCATTTTCATACCTTATATGCCAGCCTTGTAGCACTTTTCCTCTGCATCTTAACACCTTTGGCCCCTGGAGGATTTTTCCCAAGTGTCCTTTTCTTGCCTATGTCTCTTTGCCCTGAACATTCCTGTGTTCCGTGTGCTTGGAACTAGTATGTTTGTGACACTCGATTCTCCATTGTAACGTAAAATTCCTTTATTCTTTTTCCAAAATCATTGAACAAGACAAAAAAAAAAAAAAAAAAATCAAATATATCCCAAAAAGAGGAAGGGAAAAGTATTTTGTTTATTGGCATCATAATGAGTCTCCCTTAGATAAAGCACATCTTTCCGTTTGTTCGTCAAACTATGGGATGTAATACGACCTTAGGAAGCTGTTCTCACTACATTGAGTTGTGTCCTCCTCCGTTTGGTTATTCTTCCAAACATATGGAGAGTTTGCATTGCCTCCTACTTCGTAAACTTATGATTAAATCCATGCTGCCTAAGTCTCATCATTTGTCGTGATGTTGTGCAAGGGAGTTTTATACCAATCCTGATTCATTCCCTCCGCAATTTGCCTCTTTCCCTCATACCCGGCCATCCTGAATGTCTAATCAAGTCCTTGTTCGAAATCAATGAAGCCTTCAGTCTGATCATCAAGATTATCTATTCCATGACCGACGAGCCGTCGAAGACCTCTGGGTAGTGAAGTTGTACACTCATATTACACTCCTACCTTGAGTTTTGAAGATTTTGAAGTTATTTCTCGAGCTCTGAAGATCTCATCTCCAGCCATCAGGCCCTATCAACTTCTAGAAGATGGATACTCTATATGTATATCTTTTTGATTTTGAAATGTAGCTCTGCTATGTATTGTTCGTGGCTACACTTTATATAGTTATTTTACATGGATCTACAATGTATTTGATTGGTAGACATGATTTTATTCTATCCCAAGCATGGGTATGCCTGCCTTGGTGAGACATTTGTTATTTTTGCAGACGACGCCTCCCGGTTCCTGGTCCCTGGGCTCACTTGTTCGACACATCAGTAAAGATTGGTAATGTATTTTGGCCATCAGATGCTCTTCTAACCTCACACATTAGGGGGCATCTATTATAACCCTAATTTTCACCGTACATGCTTACTTGGCATCAGGCCATCTCAGATCCCTTCTTTGCCAAAGCACTGCTAAAAAACTCTTTAAAAAACCTCTTTTATAAGGGTCCATGCACCCTACTCCATAACTACACGTGTGTACACACTAGCTGACCTAAAATAGCCCACGTGGACCTACAAAAGCATGAAAAAAGGAAAGTTGCCGACGAAACACATAGCTTTGGGTGAGTTAACTGAATCTTCCGGCCATGCATGCCGAGGGTTTGTCCAAGTACCTAGCTTCTTCTAGCCTATAAAAGAAGGGTTAGGGGTCCTATTTGGAAGAGGAGAATAATAGTAAAGAAACTCTGCCCAATTGTACATTCCCATTGTCCCAACCCTTTATCCATCCTTGTGCAAAGAGGGATACAAAAGCAAAGAAGTTGGAGGATATTAGAAGAGGAGCCTAGGATCAGGATTCATGGAGCGGTGGCCGGTCTCGACATTGTAAGTTGATTCATTAAAGTTAATAATAAAGAAATTCTTTTCCCATCCCACTATATGAGTTCTTCATAGTTTAGTAAATATATGTTTGAATCTCTAACCCATTAGTCCGTAGGTAAAATGCATGTGTAGTTTGTTGCTTGTTTTGTATGTAGGTTAGCCTTGGGAGGAGAGTTGCTAACAAGCGATCAAGCGTGTAGAAGGATCGACATCAAACATTTGGAACAAGGTATGTTGGTCTAACCATGTATTTGCTGAAAAGAAATGGGGATTAGGTCTGGGGACAAAGGTAGAAAGTAGGTTTCTTTTGGTCATATCTGCATGCATAATATAACCCTATTTGCTAGTCTGTAGGGGGATTTCCCACCACAACATCTGTCCTCTCAGCATTGTAACAATACATTATTTAAAATGGGGGTTCAAAACTCAGGGTGTTACATCCCCTCCCACTTATTTTGGCACTCTCCTTAGTGCATATACAAAATAGAGATAAAAATATCAAAATTTATTCAAAAAGATGCGGGTACTCTGCCCGCATGGAATCTTAATGCTCCCATGTAGCATCTTTAGGACCATAGTAGGTCCACTCAACTTTTACCAGCTCTATAACTCGATTCCGGAGCATTTTGACTTTTCTGTCCAAAACCCAAACTGGCTAAACCTGAAAGTTTCCTTCTGTCTCTACCTGAATCAGATGCCAATCAATAACATGGTTAGGTTCATGTACATATTTCTTTAGTAAAGAGAAATGAAATACATTATGCACATTCATGGAAGAAGGCAATGCAAGCATGTATGGAACTGGCCCTATTCTGTCCAATATTTCAAATGGACCACATAATTTGGCTGCCAACTTTGTACAACTACCCAATTTCAAAGAGATTTTCTTGGGATTCACTTTCAAAAGTACATGCTACCCTACTTCAAATTCTCTATCTATCTTGTTATTATCTGCATAAAATTTATGTCTATCTTGATCTGACTTCAAATTCTGCTTGATCTTAACCATCTGGTCTTCCATATCCTTGAGCAACTCTAGCCCAAGTACCACTCTATCTGTTGGGTTGTCCCATCTCACTGGAGTATTGCATTTCCTACCATACAAGGCTTCAAATGGGCTCATTCTCAATGAATCTTGATACCCATTATTATATGCAAACTCAACAAATTGCAAGTAATATTCCCACTTAGATGGCTTATCCATCACATACATTCTCAACATATATTCAATTATTTGGTTGACCCTCTCTGTTTGTCCATCTGACTGTGGGTAGTATTCTATGATGAAGTTTAGATTTGTACCAAATCATTTAAACAATCCCCTCCATAAATTGGAGGTAAACTTTGTATCTCTGTCCGAGACAATTGTCCTAGGTATCCCATGTAACCTAGCAATCTCTCTCAGGTAAATTTCTTTTCAGGAAAAAAATGAGCATCCTCTGTTAATTTGTCAACCACCACCATGATTGAATCATGTTGCCTTGTTGTCCTGGGTAATTTAGTTATGAAATGTTGGCATGTTTTACAGGAAGATTGTGATTGTCATTGATGGCAAGAACAACAATGACAATGGAAAATAGGAAAATCATAAGCTTAGGAGGAGAAGTGAAAAATATGAAGAGATCAAAGCTTAGAAGGGAAAGCATAGTACAGAAACGTGATCAGGATCAAAATCTCCATAGGAAAAACCAGGACCGTTGATACGCATGTGCCAGATCAACGACAAGGATGAATTGTGGAGAGTGAAAGAAGAATTAAATGACTCGTTATTTCCAATCCCACAGTTAGTCAGGAACATTAGATCTTACAGCTTCAAAGATCGACGATTGTGGTTGACTCACCAACAAATGCACAAATTCAAATTGAGGAGCTTAAGTGATGAGATAAATCACTCACAAGTTGTTGTTCCACAATCATCCTTGATTGTGGATCTACTTCGAGAGTCTTCATGACCGTTAGATCACTTTAAGTGGAAGGATAAGATAAGCAGGGAAAAATGGTTGAGAATTTGAATACTCGAATACCCGATAGCCATTAGATCACTTTTGAGTGGAAGGATAGGATAAGATGAATGATATGAGATCTCAATCATCCGAATTTTCGTCAGTCATCGGATCAAATTAATGGAAGGATAGGATAAGCGAGGCAAAAGATATGAGATCTCAATTATGCAAATATATGACAATCGTTGGATCATTCTAAAGTGGAAGGACAATATAAGATAGAAGAAGAGCCGTTGGATTTAATCCAAGGCAAAGCAGAATCATAGATAGATCAAAACGTCGATTGAAAACCATGATCAACGAACAACATTCGTTTCGAGTCTAAATATGTGAGGAGGTTATGCTTCAGGAATCTCACTTTAGAAGATTTGTGATGTTGATACTTGATAATTCGGAAGTCCGGAGACGTGAAAGGATCATAGCCATTTATCCGAGAGGGACACACGTCAGTGGATTGTCAGCTCTAGAAAAAAAGTGATAGAGATAAATTTGAGATTTAGATCTTAGAATTCCGGAGACCCAAAGGAGATCTCAACTGTTGATCGAGAAAGGGGACACGAGACCATTGATCTAGTTGAATGGTCAAATTAATGAAATAGAGGCAGAGCTACTAATTAAGAAGGACATGTGTCTGGAGATCATTGACTCCAGAAGATTGACGTATGGAGGAAAGTAGGGTTTGAGAGTTGAAACTCCCGAAGCCTAGATCATGAAATAAATCACAACCATCGATTTAGGAAGGTTAGATCTGATTCGCAGAACTTTAAAGAACAAATTTGAACCGTCAAGATTGTGAGATCGATAGTCCTTTCGCATTGCAGGGATTGAAGGTGCACGAAATTTAAAAAGTTGAGGGTGGGCTGCAATCAAAACCACGGTTTTGGAGAAAGGACACGTGGAGGCTCGAGGAAAATTGCGGGGCAAAATGCAGTTTGATTCCAAACCACCTTTGGTCATGCCCACAATCATGTGGTCACATGAGATCATCACCCAAGTTCACATGAGTGGAAGATAGAGGAACCTTGTGGTTGTTGACACTTTATGTTATGCATTGAAAAGTCAAAAAGCCTCTTCGTGTATAATCCAACAACGTCGATCAAACAAAAACTGATCGAAGGGTTGCTATTTCAATTCATGGTTTCTTGACTAGTTACAATTAAGTTACACTAACATAATCATTGATCTTGGGCATTGGAATCATCATTCTTGGGCATTTGAGATTTGGAGTGTAACAAATGATGAGATAACGAATAAAATAGGAATGTCGTGACAGAGGGAGGCAACCATTTCTATGTAAAACAAGTTTAACTGTATGTAATGAAGATCATAGTAGGAATAGAGTGAGAAAAGGAAGAGATGAAGAACATAATCTTGACAGATCAGAAATGGTGAAAAGAGAAAACTATATGAGAACCTAAGAGTATGAGAAGAATAGAGAAAGATCATATGTAAAGAGACAACAAGTGGAGCCAAGTATGAACATAAAGAAGCAGAGAAGTATTGCATAATAGAGAAGAAGTGGTAAGTATTGAAATACCTGTATTGTTGTAAGGGTTTAATCAAACAAAGTTTATAATCAGGGTGGTAGGGTGGTGCTAGGGAGGACTGTGGTCCTCTATTATTCAAGTTGGTACTTGAATACCGAGAGTTGTAGATTCCATCTAGTTGTGGCTAGAAAACAGGGTGGTAGGGTGGTGCTAGGGAAAATGAAGAGTTTTATGTGTGCAATTTGGTGCTTGTATAAGTGGAAGTAGGTGCTTCCATCCAGTTGGTGCTGGAGATCATAAGGAGAAAATATGCTTCTTTCTAGTGAGTGCTAGAGAATCTTGAGGGTTGGTGCTCTCTACAAGCTGCAACTTGTTAAAGAAGAGGTTGTAGCCTCATTTTGAGTTGGTTCTCAAAGAGTGATGATGTATAGAACATAAAAGACTGCCTATCATTCTAAGACGAAGAGGTTTTCTCCCTTTATGGGTTTCCTTATGAATATTTGTATCTGTGTATATCATATGTGTGATTGATGTTTATTATTTATGTTGTTCATGTCTTGCATAATATTGATGATCACTTGGAGAAGATTAAT
>ML827235.1:55518-91445 GCA_009831015.1 Picea engelmannii | reverse complement strand
TCAGTTGTCTTAGTAATTTCAACAATTGGTATCAGAGCAGGTTCCTTTTAACTAAAGGTAGATAAATAAGCCTAAACATGATAAGTCATTAAGGAACTTCAACCAATAATCCTCCTCTATTTGATGGAACAAATTTTTCTTTCTGGAAGGTTAGAATGAGAACATACATTATGGCCTTAGGTGCTGATGTTTGGGATGTTGTAGAGACTGGATATACAAAACCTATTGTGCTAGCTTCCAAAGATGATAAGTTAGAATTTATCTTGAATGCAAAGGCAATGAATTCTATCTTGAGTGGGCTTTCTGAAGATGAATTTGTAAAGTTAATGCATCTTGATTCTACCAAAGAGATGTGGGATAAACTCATGAGTAGTTATGAAGGAAATGAGAAAGTAAAAGATGCCAAACTTTAGACATATATATTGAAATTTGAACAATTAAATATGAATGAGGAAGAAACAATTAGTAAATATTTCTTAAGAGTTGAGGAGCTTGTGAATTCCATGAAGGGTCTTGGTGAGAAGATTGAAGACACATTTTTAGTTTAGAATATTTTAAGATCTATGCCTAATAGATTTAATCCAAAAGTTTCTGCAATAGAAGAACTGAATGATCTTAAGATTTTGTCTATTGATCAACTCCTAGGAACTCTAACTGCTTATGAAATGAGGATTAGTAAAGATAAATCCACCACTAGAGAATCATATTTTAAAGAAAACAAGAATACTGATTCGGAATTAGATGATATTGAGGCAAAATTTGTGAGAAGGTTAAAGAAAGGATCAGGCAAAAACCAAGGCAAGCTACCATTTAAATGTTTCAAATGTGGTAAGATGGGTCATTTTGCATCTAAGTTTCCTCACAAAAAAAGGACGAGAACTCCGGTGATGAAAAGAAATACAAGAAATATAGTAAAAAGAAAAGTTTGTGTGCAAACAATGATGACTCCTCAGAAGACATTGATAGTGATTCCTCCTGTGAAGATAAAGTGAATGATTTTATTCTTATGGCTATGGGAGATCTTGATGATGAACATACAAGATGTGACATGAATGAAGAATAAGATGTGGTTGATATGGAAGGTGAATTAATCAGTGCTTTGGAAGAAATTGACAGACTCAGATTTAAGAAGAGAAAACAAAAACAATTGTTGATGCAGTTTGAAAATAATGGTAAAAAACCAAGTGAAGATTTTGTTTTGTTAAAAGTAGAATTAGAAGAAGCAAATAAAATAAAAGATATTCTAAAACAACAATTAGTAGCGAGAAAGGTAAGATGTGAAGCTCTGGAAGATGAAGTAGTGGTTTTCAGAAAATATTTAGAGAAATTTCAGGCCGTATACCATCAGAATCTAACAAGCATTAAAGACTTAGAAGGATTAGCCACCATTCTGAATCAGCAAAGGAATCCAAAGTTGAAAACTGGTTTGGGTTATGAAGAAGGATCAAGTAGTGGTAAGCCAAGCAACAAAGAATCCATCAAGTTTGTCAAATATACATTCATTGACAACAACAAATCTGCAAAAACAAAGGAAGATAATCAACCGCCAAGGAGGAGTGAAAGAAAAAGTACCAGAACCAAATCTGTAGAATAAAGAAACAACACACCCTCCACTCAAAGAAGACAACCATTTTCTAGGTACAAAGGATTTTTCTATGGATATTGTTTTTTCTGTTCTAACTTTGGTCACAAATCTCTAAACTATTCTTTAAGATTTGGATATGAGCAATCAAGACACTCAAGGAATAAATATCTCCCACAACAAAGAATGAGACATCCAAGTAGCAAATAACCACATAATTCAAATCATGTGATGACTGGGAAAAATACACAGGTTAAGAATAAAAATCATTATGCTCCTTTATTCAATGAACCAGAATGTTACACTTGCCATAATTATTGACATAAAGCTGCAGTCTGCCTCGTAAGGAGCTATAAGCCATATTTGGATCCCTCTGCTGAAAATGCCAAGGTTTGGAAGAATAAAGAAAATGACAAGTGTGGATTAGTGTTGTCAGCTCAAAGACAAAAGAACCCATGGTATATTGACAATGGATGTTCCAAACATATGACTGTAGACAAAAGTAAGTTTCTGTCTCTAAGTGAAAGAAAATAAGGAAATGTAACTTTTGGAAATGATGCACCAAGAAAAATCAAAGGTAAAGGAATGGTAAGTATAAGTAATGAAAAAGGGAAAGCTCAATATGTGTTGTTTGTAGATGGTTTGAAAAACAATCTGCTTAGTGTCAGTCAATTTTGTGACAAAGGATGTAAAGTTGTTTTCACTTCTAAAGATTGTAAAATACAATCTCTGAATTCAGGACAGTTGATTGCAAAAGGCATAAGAACAGAAAACAATGTTTATGTTTTGAAAGAAGAAAAAGAAGAATTTCACTTAAGAAAGTATGATGAAAGTTGGTTATGGCATAGGAGACTTGGACACATAAATTTTGATCATCTAATCAAACTTAGAAACAGTGGGGCAGTAAAAGATATTCCAAAAATATCAAAGCCATATGATTCTGTATGCAAACCTTTCCAAATAGGAAAGCTTACTCGGACACAATTTAAATATAAGAACTTTGCATCAACAGATAAACCTCTCTAGTTAGTACATATGGATTTATGTGGACCATCAAGGAAGGAAGGCACATGAAAATAAAATTACTTCATGTTGATTATTGATGATTATTCTAGACTTACATGGGTTTCCTTTCTGAAAGAAAAATCTGAAGCATTTGAAAAATTCAAAGTGTTTAAGGCTCTGACTGAGAATCAAACAGGAAAAAAATTGAAGGCAGTAAGTTCTGATAGAGGAGGAGAGTTTAGTTCAAGGGACTTCAAATATTTTTGTGATAAACATGGGATCAAAAGAGAGTATACTATTCCAAGGACTCCACAACAAAATGGAGTAGTTGAGAGACATAATAGATCAGTTCAATAGATTGGCAAGATCAATGATGAATGAAAGGAATATTTCTCAGACATATTGGGTAGAAGCAATTCATACAACTATACATATTCTTAACAAAGCTCATCTCAGGCCACAAAGTGACAAGACTCCTTATGAACTATGGTTTGGAAGACCTGCCTCAATCAAGCATTTTAAAGTCTTTGGGAGTAAGTGTCATATAAAAAATAATTATGAAAATCTTGGAAAATATGATGACAGGGATGATGAAGGTATATTCTTAGGGTATGCTACAAACAGTAAAGGATACAGATGCTATAATAAGAGACTGCATAAATTTGTTGATTGTATTGACATAAAAGTTGATGAAGAAATCATGGTACAAGATGTAAGTAGTGTTGAATGAACAACAGAGGATATAGTTGAAGTTGAAGATGAACAGGTCCAAGAATAAAAAAAAGAAGTCTCTGAGTTGGATGAAGATACAAATACTCAAGCAGACTCAAATCAGCAGACAACATCAAATCCTTCCTCTAGAATTACTCAAAAGAATCATCCTACAAGTTAGATAATTGGTGAGAAAGACAAAGGTGTACAAACCAAGAGAAGGATAATCAAAGACATCAAGCAATCACATATATCCTTCATATACATGGTGGAACCCAAGAACTTTAATGAAGCCAGTAAAGATGTAATTTGGTTAAAATCAATGAATGAGGAACTGGATCAGATTGAGAGAAATAATACTTGGGAGCTTGTTCCTATACCTGCAGAAAACAATGTAATTGGCTCCAAATGGGTGTTTAAGAATAAAATGAATGAACAAGGACAAATTGTTAGGAATAAAGCCATATTGGTCTGTAAGGAGTATGCACAAGTTGAAGGACAATATTTTGATGAAACCTTTGCACCGGTGGAAATATTGGAAGCCATCAAAAAGTTTCTTGCCTATGCTTGTCATAATAACTTTAAAGTATATCAGATGGATGTTAAGTCATCATTTCTTAATGGAGATCTAGAAGAAGATGTATATGTCGAGAAACCTTAAGGATTTTCACTGACAGATATTCCTGACTATGTCTGTAAGTTGAAAAAGGAATTATATGGACTGAAACAGGCACCACGAGCCTGATATTATAGATTGGACAAATTTCTATAGGACAAAGGGTTCAAGAAAGGTACTATTGACAATAATCTATACATTAAGTCTGAAGGTGATGATTTATTAGTTGTTTTGGTTTATGTAGATGACATTATTTTTGGAAGTACTAATGACCCTTCAATTTAGTGGTTTGCTAATTCTATGCAAACTGAGTTTCATATGTCCATGATAGGAGAACTGTCATATTTTCTTGGTTTACAAATCAATCAGAGTTCTGCAGGGCTATTTATCTCTCAAGAAAAATATTTGAAAGAGATGTTGAATAAGTTTCAGATGGAAGATTCCTCTCCTATTAGTACACCTATGGTGGTTGGTTGCAAGCTCAGTAAAGATGATATTTCACCTGGTGTTGATCAAAGAACACATTGATCAATGATAGGAAGTCTTCTGTACATCACAACATCTCGTCCTGATATAATGCAAGCTGTTGGAATGGTAGGTCGTTATCAGTCTTCTCCTAAACAAAGTCATTTAGAAGTTGTCAAGAGGATATTCAAATATTTGAAGGGTACAATGACTTATGGTCTTTGGTATCCTAGATATCAAAATTTTCAATTAATTGCATATTCAGATGTTGATTGGGAAAATTGTTTGCATGGGAGAAAGAGCACCAATGAAGGTGCATTCTTCTTAGGTGATTCATTAGTAGCCTAGATTAGTAAGAAGMAAGGATCTATTTCATTATCAACTATAGAGGCATAGTACATTGCTGCACTCAAACCTTATGGATGATACAAACTCTTGCATATTTGAAGGTAACTTATATTGATCCAATTCCACTTCACTATGATAACACCAGTGCCATTRGTGTCTCCAAGAATCCTATTCTACATGCAAAGACTAAGCATATACCAATAAAATATCATTTTCTCAAAGAGTAGGTTACAAACAGAGTTGTTCAGCTGCATTATATTCCTTCCATAATGCAGATAGCTAATATATTTACTAAACCATTAGCAAAGATACCATTCGAGTATCTATGCCGGAAGTTGGGCTTGACCTTGTTATCAAGTTAAAATAATCTATCTTATTAGGGGGAGAGTGCTCATAGTATATMTAATTAGGGGGAGAGTGCTTATTATATCTCTGATCAAGGGAAGAACAGAGTCAGTCTCAATTTTATTTGACATTGATGTCAAAGGGGGAGAAAAAGGTGTGGTATGGATGCTACAGTTGGAGGTCTAAGCAGAATAGTGCAGCCTTTCAGGGTTGCCATCAATGCCAAAGGGGGAGATTGTTAGCATGTTTTACAGGAAGAGTGTGCTTGTCATTGATGAAAATAAGAACAATGATGATGGAAAATAGGAAAAGCATAAGCTCAGGAGGAGAAGCAAAAAATATTCATAGATCAAAGATCAAAAGGGAAAGCGCAGTACACAACGTGATCAAGATCAAGATCTCCACAGGACAAACCAGGACCGTTGATATGCATGCGCCAAATCAATGACAGGGATGAATCGTGGAGAGAGAAAGAAGAATTAAATGACTCACTATTTCCAATCCCACAGTTATTCAGGACCATCAAATCTTATAACTTCAAATATCGACGATTGTGGTTGACTCACCAACAAACACACAACTTCAAATTGCGGAGCTTGGGTGACGAATTAAATGACTTGCAAGTTGTTGTTCCGCAATCATCCTTGATTGTGGATATGCTTCGAGAGTCTTCACGACCGTTAGATCACTTTAAGTGGAAGGATAAGATAAGCGAGGAAAAAGTGTTGAGAATTTGAATACCTGAATACCCGATAACTGTTGGATCACTTTTGAGTGGAAGGATAGGATAAGTTGAAATATCTGAGATCTCAATCATCCAAATTTCTGTCATCTGTCAGATTGAATTAATGGAAGGATAGGATAAGAGAGGTAAAATATCTGAGATCTCAATTATGCGAATATCCAACAATCGTTGGATCATTCTAAAGTGGAAGGATAAGATAAGCTAGAAAAAGAGCCGTTGGATTTAATCCAAGGTAAAGTAGAATCGCAGATAGATCAAGACGTCGATCTAAAACCATGATCAATGAAAAAAATTCATTTTGGGTCTAAATATGTGAGGAGGCTACGCTTCAGGAATCTCACTTCGGAAGATTTTTGAAGTTGAGACTTGAGAATTCCAAAGTCCGGAGACACAAAAGGATCGCAACCATTGATCTGAGAGGGACACGCGTCAGTGGATTGTCAGCTTCAGAAAAAAGGTGATAGAGATAAAGTTGAGATTTGAGATCTCACAAGTCCAGAGACCCAAAGGAGATCTCGACCGTTGATTGAGAAAGGGGACACATGATTGTTGATCTAGTTGAAAGGTCAAATTCTCGAAGCAGAGGCAGAGCCACTGATTGAGAAGGATAGGTGTCTGGAGATCATCGAATTCGAAAGATTGACGTATAGAGGAAAGAAGGGTTTGAGATTTGAAACTCCTAAAGCCCAAATCATGAAACAAATCATAGCCGTCAATTTAGGAAGGTTATATCTAATCTGTAGAACTCAAAATAACAAATATGAACCATCAGTTCAGGAGCAATGTCAAGATCATGAGATCAACGATCCCATCACATTGTGGGGATTGAAGGTGCGTGAACTTTAAAAATTTGAGGGTGGGCCACAATCGAAACCACGGTTTGGATAAAGGACAGGTGGAGGCTCGAGGAAAATTGTGGGGTGAAACACAGTTTGATTCCAAACTACCTTTGGCCGCACCCGCAATCACATGGTCACATGAGATCATCGCCCAAGGTTACATCAACGAATGTTAGAGGAACCTTGTGGCCTTTGAAACTTTATGTTATGCATTGAAAAGTCAAAAAGCCTCTACATGTATAATCCAACAATGTTGATCAAACAAAAATTGATCGAAGGGTTGTTGTTTCACTTCATGGTTTCTTGACCAATTACAATTTAGTTTCACTAGAAAAATCATTGTTCTTGGGCGTTTGAGATTTGGAGTCTAATGGATGATGAGAGAATGAATAAAATAAAAATGCCATGACAGAGGGAGGAAATCGTTTCTCTGTAAAACAAGTTGAACTGTATGTAATGAAGATCACAACAAGAATAGAGTGAGAAAAGGTAGAGATGAAGAACATAATCTTGGCAGAGAAGAAATGGTGAAAAGAGTAGACTATACGAGAATATAAGAGTATGAGAAGAACACATAAACAAAAGATGTAAAGAGACAACAAGTGGAGCCAAGTATGAACAGAAAGAAGCAGAGAAGTATTGTAGAACAAAGAATAAGTGGTAAGTATTGAAATATTTGTATTGTTGTAAGTGTTTAATCAAACAAAGTTTATAATCAGGGTGGTAGGGTGGTGCTAGGGAGAACTGTGGTCCTCTATTATTTAAGTTGGTAATTGAATACTGGGAGTTGTAGCTTCCATCTAGTTGTGGCTAGAAAACAGGGTGGCAGGGTGGTGCTAGGGAAAACGAAGAGTTTTATGTGTGCAAGTTGGTTCTTGTATAAGTGGAAGTAGGTGCTTCCATCTAGTTGGTGCTGGAGATTATAAGGAGAAAATATGCTTCTTTCTAGTGGGTGTTAGAGAATATTGAGGGTTGGGGCTCTCTACAAGTTGCAACTTGTTAAAGAAGAGGTTGTAGCCTCATTTTGAGTTGGTTCTCAAAGAGTGATGATGTACAGAACATAAAAGATTGCCTATCATTCTAAGAAGAAGAGGTTTTATCCCTTTATGGGTTTCCTCATGAATATTTGTCTCTATGTATATCATATGTGTTATTTATGTTTATTATTTATGTTGTTGATGTCTTGCATAATCTTGATGATCACTTGGAGAATATTAATAATATTTTAATAGGAATATTATTGTTAAAGCACAGTAACAACTGATTCACCCCCCCCTCTTAGTTGTCTTAGTGATTTAAACATGAAATCCATGGTTATCACCTCCCATTTCTTCTCTGGGATTGGCAATGGTTGTAGCATACCTGGTGGGTGCATATGCTCAACCTTCATTTTCTGCCATTCCATACATCGAGTGATGTGATCAAAAACATTCTTTTTCATTCCTGGCCAAAAGAATTGGCTTCTTACTGCTGTAATCATTTTCTGGTAACCGAGATATCCAACATAAGGAACATCGTGCATTTCCTTCAATACCAATTCCCTCAGTTCTCCAGAACTAGGAACATAGACTCTATTCTTATGCATGAGTAATGCATCTTCCTTTATCTCATACTCCTTTATTTTATATTATACATCTCCTTGTTGTAAGCTTTCCTTTACCTGTAGGTAATGCTGATCTGTAACAAGCTCATATAAAATTCTTCTCTTCAATTCTGACTGATGCATACTGACAATAGTAGAATGCATGATATGCACTCTTCTGTTGGCATGTTTACATGTAGAGTGTGCTTGTCATTGATGGCAAGATCAGAGTGTGCATCGATGGAGAAACAGGAACAACGTAAGCTCAGGTGAAGAAGAAAACAATAGGCAAAGATCAAATCTCAGGAGAGATAGTGTTCTGAGGTGCACAAACAAGATAACATACATCAAGGCTTGCAAAAGGATCAAAGGTTGTGGCCTTTAACATTTAGAGATTTGAGAAATCCAAAGCTCAGGAGGAGGAGTGACAATGGCTGTTGGATCACCAATCCTGAATACCCGATGTCCGTTATATCAAAGTACAGTAACCAGAGGAAGTGCAGAGGAGAAGTACAAATCTGATCTATTGGATCTGAGCATCAAGGACCAACAACCATTAGATCCAGTATAATTGCGAAGAGGATAAGTCCAAGATCCATCCTCGAACTCCACAAAATGTGAAATCGTGATAATATTTGAACCGTTGGATCCAGAGGACACATGGCGAGAGATCAACATTTCGCTGACTTGCGAACTAGAAAATTCAAAGGTAAGAGTTATAGGAACTCACGAAACACAAAATCATGATAATATCTGAACCGTTGGATCCATAGGACATGTGGCGAGAGATCAACATTTCGCTGACATGCAAACTGGAAAATTCAAAGGTAAGACTTGTAGGAACTCACGAAATGTGAAGTCTCGATAATATCTGGATTGTTGGATCACATAGGGATGTGGGTCATTGATCAAGAGTATTTCAGATATCGGGAGTTGGAAGAGTCAGGGTTGGCTCATGTCCAAACACCCGACATGCGAAGTCGCGATTTGATCACAATTGTCTATCAAAGGGAGAACGAGGATCGTTGATTCGAGAAGGACATTTGGCATAGCACATCAGCAGACCACGTCAGCAAGGATAGATGGCAGAATACATCAGCAAGGACATGTGGTGCAATCAGACAATGACAAGTGTCAATATGATTCAAAATTTCATGTACGTGGAAATCACAAATTCGAGTGACACGTGGCAGCTTCTCGGCTCATGGCACGCCATCGAGTGACACAAGAGTTACGTCAGTCCAAGAGTTTTTCTTTGGGATTTTTACCACCAATACTCACCCAAAGACCCGAAGTCCCGAAGTTCGAAGTCCTGGAGCAGAGGATAGCCATTGGATTAAAGAGGACATGCATCAATGGATTGTCAACTCCAGGAAAAAGCAAAGGAAGGATGAACGAGAGTTTGAGAATTGAAATCTCTGAAGCCTGGAGACATGAAAGAGATATCGACCATTGATCTGAGAGGGTGAAATGCTCTGGGAGAAAATGGGAAATTGAGAATTGAAACTCCTGGAGCCCAGATCGAGAAATCAATCTCATCTATTGGTTTGAGGGGCACGTGTCATCTGATCGTTGAGACCAAGGATTGTGCATGGAGAAAGAAAAGAAGGAAGAGTCGTCGATTGAAGAGGATAGATGTCAATAGATATTCCATTCTAGAAGATATCTAGTCAACAACAACAGGGTTTGAGAGTTGAAACTCCCGAAGCTTGGATCATGAAGGAAACCTCAGTCATTGATGGAGGAAGGAGAGATCTGGTCCGCAAACTTGAGAGGATAGATATGAACCATCCATTCAAGAGAACCATCAATATTGTGAGCTCGACAGTCATGCTCCATTGTAGGGCTAGAACATGCTCGGGCCTTAATTTTTCATCAGTGGGCCGCAATTGAAACCATGGTTTTGGAGAAAGGACGCGTGGAGGCTCGTGGTGAATTACGGGGAAAAAATAAGTTTGGTCTAAACCACCTTTGGATGCACCCGTAATCGCTTGGTCACATGAAGCTCATATCCCAAGGTCATATCGTGAAATGGAGCCAACACTCACTAGGCAGAAATTAGGAAGAGCCTTTTGAATAAGCACTTGGTCACTGCCGATGGTCACATGGAGGAAGGGGCTAGAATCCAAAGAAGCCATAGTTGACTGGCTGTAACTGACAAAGAAGATGAAGAGTCTTGAGTACCAGAGAAGCTAAGGAATATCAACATATTGGCCACTGAGGATGAACTCACAGGCAACATAACTGCTAGAGAATATGAATAGTTTCCATGATGATCAAGAGATGTCTCGACGTGAGAAATGCATGCAAAACAGAGAAGTGAAGTGATTATGTTGTCGAGATATGCAGGAGTAAGGAAGAGCTGTAGTGAACAACCTGTAGGGCAGAACAATGATGTTGTAAAGAGCATGCAGAGGCATTGCGCAAAGGAAGCAGTGGTGCACATAGAATATAAAAACGCATAACATAGAAGAGATAGTTGCTGTTGTTGAGAGTGATTCATGAGATTAGAGAGACACAGATGCAGGAGATAAGAGCATAGTAGAAGAATAGTGATGAGACTAGTAAGTGATAGATAAACATTGTATTATTGTGATAAAGTCATAAAAAACAAAGATTTATATTGTGGAAGGGAGGTGCTAGGGAGGAATGGTGTCCTCAGAGTTTCAAGTGGGTGCTTGAGCATAGGGAGTTGTAGCTTCCATCTGGTTGCAACCAGAAAAACTAGGGTGGCAGGGTGGTGCAAGGGAGAACTATTGTTCTCTATTATACAAGTTGGTGCCTGTGTGACTTGAAGTTGGTGCTTCTATCCAGTTGGTGTTGGAACACTCAGGGAGTCTGTGCTTCCTTCTAGTGGGTGCTAGAGAAATCAGAGAGTTAGTGCTCTCAACAAGTTGCTTCTTATAAAATAGAGGTTGTAGCCTCAAGAGGAGTTGGAGCTCATAAGAATGATAATGTAAAGAAAATAAAGATTACTTATCATATCAAGAAGAAGAGGTTTTCTCCTTTATGGGTTTCCTCAGGAAATATCTATCTCTGTATATTTCATGTGTGTGATTGATGTTTAATATTCTATTTCTTACTTCCCTGCATCATTGTGATTATCATTGAGTGTTCCGTGAAGAGTTTAAAATGGGAATAATTGTTTAAGAACAATAACAATTGATTCACCCCCCTTCTCAGTTGTCCAACAATTGGTATCATAGCCAGATCCTTTTATTTAAAGGTAGATCATTAAGCTTAAACATGTCAAGCGATGAAGGAACTTCAACTAATAAGGCCCCTCTGTTCAATGGAACAAACTTTGCCTTCTGGAAAGTTAGGATGAGAACCTACATAATGGATTTAGGTGCAGATGTCTTTGATGTGGTAGAGACTAGTTATGTAAAGCTAGTTGTACTAGATAATAAGGATGACAAGATAGAATTCAACTTCAACACTAAGGCTATGAATGCTATTCTGAGTGGGCTTGCAGAAGAAAAATTTGTAAAATTTATGCACTTAGAAACTTCCAAAGATATGTGGGACAAACTCATTAGCAATTATGAAGGTAATGAGAAGGTAAAGGATGCCAAGCTTCAAACCTACATAGCACAGTTTGAACAACTATAGATGAAATAAGATGAAACTATTGGGAAATACTTTTTGAGAATTGAAGAACTAGTAAATGCAATGAAATCTCTTGTTGAAAAAATTGAGGAAGCCTCTTTAATTCATAAAATTTTGAGATCTCTGTCAGATAGGTTCAACCCAAAGGTCTCTGCTATAGAAAAAATTAATGATCTAAAAACTTTGGCTTTTGACCAAATTCTAGGAACGTTGACTGCATATGAAATGTGGATAGGTAAAGATAAATCCAACACTAGAGAAGCTTCTTTTAAACAATATACAAATGAGGAATCTGAGCCTGATGAAATTGAAGAAAAAATTGTGAGAATACTAAAGAAAGGATTAGGCAAGTATCAAGTCAAGTTTCCCTTCAAGTGTTTTAACTACGAAAAGATAGGTCACTTTGCATCCAAGTATCCACACAAGAAGCATGATTAGAATTCTGAAGGTGAAAAGAAGTACAAACCCAGGAGATTTGGTAAAAGAAAAGCTTATGTGTAAACAATGATGACTCTTCAGAAGACATAGATAGTGACCCTTCTTGTGAAGATAAGGTTAATGACTTTGTGCTTATGGCCAAAGAGGATTATGATAATAAAAACACAGGAAGTGATTTTAATGATGAAGAAGCTATGGTTGATATGGAAGGTGAACTAACCAGTGCCTTAGAAGATATTGACAGACTCAGACTCAAGAAGAGAAAACAAAAACAGTTGTTGATGCAGTTTGAAAAGAATGGTAAAATCCCTATTGAAGACTTTGCCCTACTAAAAGTGGAGTTAGAAGAGGCAACGAAGATAGAGGACATTTTGAGACAACAATTATTATAAAAGAAGGAAATATGTGAAGCCTTGGAAGAAAAGGTAGTAAAAACCATAAAAGAGATGGAGAAGTTTAAAGCAGTGTATCTCCAAAATCTTCCAAGAATTAAATCTTCAGGAGAACTAAATGGCATTCTGAAAAAACAAAGATCTCTTTTGTTGAAGACTGGTTTAGGCTATGTAAGTGGTTCAAACAACAAAGAGATAGAAAGCAAAGAGCCAGTAAAGATTATCAAGTTCCAAGCCAGCAGACAATTAGACCATGAGATTACTCTGTCACCAAAAGCTAATAAAGACAAGATGATCCCTGATAAAAAAAAAAAGAGAGATCAAAATATGGAGAAACGAATGCCAAGAAGAAGGCCATCCTTTAGGTACCAAAATTTCTTTCATGGCTACTATTTTTACAGTTCTAATTTTGGTCATAAGATTGTAAACTGTCAAATTAATTTTAGAGACATTCAACTGAGGAGGTCAAGAAATAGACAATATTTACAACATAGAACTAATAAACCAATGAATAGACAATGTAGCACCAATCACTTTGACCTACTGAACATTGAGCTCGAATGTTATAACTGTCATAACTTCGGCCATAAAGCTGCAAATTGCCATTTGAATAAGCACAAGGCATATCCACGGATAAATCCTTTAGCTAGAAATGCGAGCACATGGAAAAAGAAAGATAGTGAAAAATGTGGTCTAGTATTTTCAGCTCAAAAACAAAAAGACCCCTGGTATATAGACACTGGATGTTCCAAGCACATGATTGGAGAAAAGGATAAGTTTATGTCTATAAGTAAAGGCAAAACAAGAAATGTGACCTTTGGAAATGATGAACCAGGTAAAATCAAGGGTAAAGGGATGGTGAGTTTAAGTAATGGCAAAGGAAAAGCCCAGTATGTCTTGCTTGTAGATGGTCTAAAACATAATTTTATCAGTGTAAGTCAAATGTGTTACAGAGGATGTGAGGTGGTGTTCACTTCCAAAGATTGTAATATAAAGTCTGTAAATTCAGGACAAGTGGTGGCTAAAGGCATAAGGATAGATAATAATGTATATGTGTTGAAAGAAGATAGAGAAGAGTGTCATCTAAGAAAACATGATGAGAGATGGTTATGGAATAGGAGACTTGGACATCTAAACTTTGACCACTTAATCAAGCTCAAAAATCTTGAGGTAGTAAAACATCTTCCAAGAATATCAAAGCCACAAGATTCTCTGTGTAAACCCTATCAAGTAGGAAATCTAACCATGACATAGTTTAAGTCCAAGAACTCACCTTCAACAGAGAAACCAATCCAATTAATTCATATGGATCTATGTGGACCATCAAGACAGGAAGGCACAGGGAAGGAAAACTACTTCATGTTGATCATTGATGATTACTCCAGACTCACTTGGGTTGCTTTCCTCAAAGAAAAATCTGAAGCATTTGAGAAATTTAAAATATTTAAGGCTTTAACTGAGAATCAAATAGGCAACAGATTAAAGGTTGTGAGATCACACAGAGGAGGAGAATTTATGTCAAGTGATTTAAAAGAGTTCTGTGATAAACATGGGATCAAAAGAGAATACAAAATCCCAGGAACCCCACACCAAAATATAGTAGTTGAGAGGAAAAACATAATAGTTCAGTAAATGGCCAGGTCAATGATGAATGAGAACATTGGTCAAAACTATTGGGTAGAAGCAATACACACAACAATCCATATTCTTAATAAATCTCACCTTAGACCACATAGTGACAAGACACCTTATGAGCTGTGGCATGGAAGAATTGCTATAATCAAACACTTCAAAGTCTTTGGGAGTAAGTGATACATAAAGAATAATAATGAGAACCTTGGAAATTATGATGACAGGGCTGATGAAGAAATCTTCTTAGGGTATGCTACAAACAACAAATGATACAGATGCTATAATAAGAGGTTGCATAAATTGGTTGATTGTATTGACATAAAAGTTGATGAAGGAGTCCCAGTAAGAGCGAAGAACAATACTGAATCAACAACAGAGCATATAGGTGAAGTTGAAGGTGAAGAGGTCCAAGAATCAAAACAAGAAGGCTCTGAGTCAGATGAAGATGCAAATACTCAAGAATATTCAAATCAATAGACAACATCAAATTATTCCTCCATAATTATTCAAAAGAATCATCCTGCAAGTCAGATAATTGGTGATAAAGACAAAGGTGTACAAACCAGGAGAAGGATAATAAAAAACACCGATCAATCACATATGGCCTTCATATCCATGGTGGAACCCAAGAACTTTAATGAAGCTAGTGAATATGTAAATTGGTTAAAATCAATGAATGAGGAACTGGACCAGATTGAAAAGAATGACACTTGGTAACTCGTTCCTAGGCCAACAAATAAAAATGTAATAGGATCCAAATGGGCCTACAAAAATAAGATGAATGAGCAAGGAAATATTGTAAGAAATAAGGCTAGATTGGTCTGCAAAGGATATTCTCAAATAGAAGGATCAGAATTTGATGAAACATTTGTGCGTGTAGCAATATTAGAAGCTATTAGAATGTTTCTTGCCTATGCTTGTCATAGATAGTTTAAAGTCTATCAAATGGATGTCAAGTCAGCTTTTCTAAATGGATAACTAAAAGAAGAAGTCTATATGGAGCAACCAGAGGGTTTCCAACTGTCAGATAACCCTGAATTTGTATGCAGGCTGAAGAAAGCCTTATATGAGTTGAAACAAGCTCCTTGTGCCTGGTATCACAGACTGGATACATATCTACAAGACAAAGGGTTCAAGAGAGGAACAGTTGAAAACAATCTATATATCAAAACTGAAGGTAATGATCTACTCATTGTGTTGGTCTATGTATATGACATCATCTTCGGTAGTAATAATGCTTCATGGGTAAAATGGTTTGCTGCTGCCATGTAATCTGAATTTGAAATGTCTATGATAGGAGAACTGCCAATTTTTCTTGTCCTACAAATTACTCAGAGGTCCGAAGGAATATTTATTTCTCAAGAAAAATATCTAAGAGAAATGTTGAAAAGGTTTCAAATGGAAGATTCTAAACCTATGAACACACCTATGGTCACTGGATGTAAGTTAAGCAAGGCTGATGATTCACCTGATATTGATTAGATTTCATATAGGTCTATGATAGGTAGCCTATTGTACATCACAACATCCATCTAGACATAATGCATGTTGTTGGAATGGTAGGAAGGTATCAGGCCGCACCTAAACATAGTCATTTGTTAGCTATCAAAAGAATATTTAGATACTTGAAAGGAACGATGGACTATGGCCTATGGTATCCTAGGAATCAAAATTTTCAACTATCAGTCTATTAAGATGTTGATTGGGCTAACTCTGTGGTTGAAAGGAAAAGAATGAGTCGAGGTGCATTCTTCTTAGGAGATTCCCTTGTATCATGGTTGAGCAAGAAGAAAGGTTCCATTTCCTTATCAACTATAGAAGTTGAATACATTGCAACTACCACATGTTGTACCCAAGTATTTTGGATGATTTAGACACTTGTAGACTTGGAGGTAAAATGTACTTCACTGATCCCAATTCATTTTGATACCAATGCAATCAGTCTGTCAAAGAACCCTTTGTTTCACTCCAAGACCAAGAATATACCCATCAAGTATCACTTCTTGAGGGAATAGGTGACCAACACCGTTGTTTCTTTGCATTATATTCCTTCCAAAGATCAGATTGCTTATATCTTCACTAAACCGCTTGCAAAAGCTTAGTTTGAGTATCTACACGAGAAGATGGGCGTGAACCCATTATCAACCTAAGAGGGTCCATCCTATCAGGGGGAGTATGTATTGGTTGAATATATGATACCTCCGACAAGTACTGCAACAACTCAGGGGGAGATTTTTTTATTTGACATTGATGTCAAAGGGGGAGAAAAGGAGTGGTCTAGATGCTATAGTTGGAGGTCCAAACAGATTAGTGCAGCTGTAACCAGAGGAAGTGTTGAGGAGAAGTACAGATCTGATCCGTTGGATCTGAGCGCCAAGGACCAACAACTGTTGGATCCAGTATGAATGCAAAGAGGATAAGGCCGAGATCCATCCTTCGACTTCACGAAATGAGAAATCGCGATAAGATCTAAACCGTTGGATCCAGAGGACTCATGGTGAGAGATCAACATTTCGCTGACTCACGAACTGGAAAAGTCAAAGGTAAGAGTTGTAGGAACTCGTGAAATGTGAAATCACGATAAGATCTGAACCATTGGATTCAGAGGACATGTGGAGAGAGATCAACATTCCTCTGATTCACGAATTGGAAAGTCAAAGGTAAGAGTTGTAGGAACTTGTGAAAGACAAAGTCTCAAGAAGATCTGGACCATTGGATCACAGAGGGATGTGGGCCATTGATCTAGAGTATTTCAGATATCAGGAGTTGGAAGAGTCAGGGTTGGCTCACGTCCAAACACCTGACACGTGAAGTCACGATTTGATCACAACCATCAATCAAAGGGAGAAAAAGGACCATTGATTCGAGAAGGACATGTGGCATACCATGTCAACAAGGATAGGTGGTAGACTATGTCAGCAAGGACACATGGTGCAATCACATAGTGACAAGTGTCAAGATGATTCAACAATTCAGGTACATGGAAATCATAAATTTGAGTAACACGTGGCAGCTGCTCCACTCATGGCACGTCATCAAGTGATGCAAGAGTTACGCCACTGTGGGAATTTTTCTTTGGGAGTTTTACCACTAGTACTCACCCAAAGACCTGAAGTTCTGGAGTGGAGGATAGCTGTTGGATTAAAGAGGACATTGTCAGTGGATTTTCAACTCTGGGAAAAAGCAAAGGAATGATGAACGAGCATTTGAAAATTGAATTCTCCAAAGTTCGGAGACACGAAGGAGATGTTGACCATTGATCCGAGAGGGACACATGTCATTGGATCATGGACTCCATGTGAAATGCTCTCAAAGAAAATGAGAGATTGAGAATTGAAAGTCCTAGGGCCCAGATCATGAAATCAATCTCGTCCGTTGGTTTGGAGGGACACGTGTCATCTGATCGCTAAGACCAAGGATTTCTCTTGGAAAAAGGAAATAAGACAAATCCATTATTGTCCCTTGACCAAGTTTTGATGATTCTTGGTGATGTTTGACCTATATTTGGGACTTTGACAGGCTGTCGAAGGCAGAGCGCAAATTAAAGTAGAGATCACAGGATCTTGACCCCTTTTTAAGGCTTTTTGGGTTTTGGGCTTATGTAACGGGTATGGGGATGTCAACCCATGGGCTTACCCATGCTTAGGACTATTTTGTAATGTATAAATATAAGACTAGGCGATGTAAGAAGGAGTCAGTAAGTAAGAAAGTAAGTAATTCAGTCAAGTGCTTTGTGCATGATGTGTGAGATTTGCAAGGTTGAGTGCAAGTGACTGTTAGAGACTGCATGTAGGCTTTGTGTTGTAACCTAGTTTGAGGAAGGAGGATATAGAGAAGAGTGTGCAGGTCTCATGTCCTCTGTAGATTTTATCTTGAGGCTCTGTCCATGTAAGAAGATTGAAAGAAGCTAATAAAGAAGACAAAGAGTTGGTGGATGTAGCCCCAGGGTGGGGGTGAACCACGTATATCCTGTGTTGTGAATGCTTTGTGCTTTATGGTTGCTCTCTTGTTTATATAATTAAATGATTAGTGTGTTGTTAGATGATGAATGTAATATGGTAGCTTAGTGGTGAATAAAGTGAATGAATGCTAGATCTGATCTATGTTAGTAAGCTTAGTTCTTGAATATATTGAATTTATGGGGGTGTTTCACTGATTTATTACTAGGGTTTAACTTTTCTGTAAACAAAGGATGAATATGGATGAATGTTAAGTGATAAGTGCTCTATTAAGTGTTATAATCACAGATCTGTGTCCCAGCTAAGGTTGCAGACACTAGATTCCTACAACCACCCCTGCCTCTACCTTGGGTGAGACTTCATCTGCTTCGCAGGTGTTGCCGAAAGGGCCGGTAGTTAGGGTTTTATTGGTGCGTTGTTGTAGCATTGAACCCTAAGTTTTCCCCTATGCCAACAAATGGTTCCGTTGTCGGGACTGAAACTGTGATTGCTGGGAACTAAGGAAAAAGGAGTTTTGTGCGAAGATCTGACTTGAAACTATGAAATCTCCGTGCATAGATCTGTTTCCCTAGTGTGCAACATCCTACCTAAATTTTGAAGCTCTGTGCTAAGAAAAGAATTCTGATCTGAGGGAAAGAGGTAAGATCTGTAATCTTTTTGCTTTGTTAAAGGTAAGATAAGTGGAATTTTTTGTTTCAAAAGTATGGATCTAGGCATGTTTGATAAATTTTGTCTGAGTTTGAAAAGTAGGGAACATCTAGAAGAAAGAAGATTTGATATGAGTAGATCTGATGAGAATAGTGAAAAATATGTTATACCTATCCATAGAAAGAATTTTTGGACTAACCAATGGATACGGGATCCTAGAAAATTTATAGGTTAGCTACTATGATCCTAGTGCACAACATAGGAAAGGCTGGGGATCATTTAAAAGAAAACGAGGATTAACCCTTTGTTACAGTTGCAAAAGACCGGGACATCTAGCTAAGGAATGCCCTGGTAGAAGATTTAGTTGTATTAGTGTAAAGCTATGGACCATGACCTTTTAGATTTCCCTAGAATGATTTCTAAGCTTGAAAGAATGAATATGAGACAAGAAGACCACGAGAAAGGTCAATCAACTAATATTATGGAAGAAACCCATAAATAATCAAAGAAAGTATTTATACAGATGAAAGAAACCGTGAGAGATCACAGAGATATCAACTTATCAGAGATCTTCAAAGAAAAAGAGTGCATAGAAGAAAGAATAAGAGACTTCGACATTGACTGTGTTCTGGATGAGGAAACACAGGTGAATATCATGAGAGAAAGAACTTGGGAACTTTTAGGGAAGCCTGCTATGATTCCTTCATTGGGAGGAATATGATTATTTAGAGGAAAGATAATAACCCTATGTGTAAAGCTCACCCAGATATCTATGAGTGCTCATGGAACTTCAATAGAGGAAGAATTTGAGATTTTTAAATTTATTGAGAACAACACCCCATTTGCTATAAAACTAGGAAAACCTTAGATTGAAAAAGATCAGGCTAGAAGGAAAGAAGAAGAAGTTTTAGAGAAGAATAAGCAAGCATTAAAATATTTCATGACTAGGAGGATCACACACTTGATTGAAGAACAAGAGAACAGATTGCGGATATTTAAAACCAAAAAATTGGATGTCAAAGTTGGAAGAACACAAGAAGAATCACAAAAGACTGAAGCACCTACCCCAAATAGAGAAGAAGTATTGGCCTTGAATCCTAGGAAATAATCTCAACAGTGCGAAGTTACTATGCCAAGAGGAGATAAGAATCAGAATGGAAAGAGGAATACTGAGATGAAGCTCACTGGGAAGAAGGCTAGAAAACTAAGTAAGAAGAGAGAAAAGATCGAAAAGTTACAGAAGGTTCCAGAGGGAACTTTGCAAAAGGTGATACAGGAGCATCACCAATGTCAAGCGAGTGTGAGGAAAGCGCCAATGCATTTTGGCACATGATAAATTATTTGAAATGTTTTAACGTTGGATGCACCAAAATTAAATGAGATAATTAAGAAAGGGCATACTGGTAGATTGTAATCAGACCTTGAGCGTCCCACTCTCGTCTGAAGGACTAAGAGGCATTTATGCTAGTAAATATAAGCAGGTAGCTTTGAATTCTTAGATTAGAAAGTCTTAGGAGCCAGAGGGAAAATGGATATAGACACCCTCACTTGTATCATTGTAACATTAGCAAGATTATTAGAATTATCAATCGAAGAGAGCATAGAGAAGAAGAAGCAGAGAGTTGTGTAGAGTAAAAACCCCATGTACAGAAGTTCTGAATTAATACAATGATCTTTAGTTCAGACTCATGGTGTTCAATTTCTTTTTGTGTTTGTATATGCTGATTGATATATGCTTGTTACTCTCTGTTATGCATTTGCTTTGATGTGGGAATGTGATTTCATATTTAATGTCTAAAATATTAAGAGAGGGAGAGTAAGGAATGAGTTTCAATTGTTTCTCTATCTGAGAAAGAGTTTTCCTGGAAGGAGTGAAGTGAAGTTGTCCGAAAGGTGTGCATTGACAAGAGTTCAAAGTTTCATCTCTGAAAGCTAAGAAGAGATAACATTATTCTCATCCTCGCAGAAGTGTAAGTTAAGCATAAGAGCCGTGCAAGGAGTGCGCAAGCCGAGTGAAGTCTCAGTGTTTGCAAATTGAGCGAAGTTGTTGAAAGACTGCTGTCACAGGGAATGCGCAAAGTCAAAGAGGTTCAAATACTGGGTGTATTTGAAGAAGTGCCGCAAGGAGTGCACGCAAGAAATTTTCCCCCAAAGGAATTGAGGATTTTTCGATCAAGCTCAGGAGGGATAGGGTCTTCGAAGTTGTTGAAGAAAAGCTCAAGAGAGTGAGTGCCTTGAAGTATTGGAAGAAGGCAACAATGTTGGTTGCAGGAGGATAAGTTTCATGAAAGAAAACTTTGTTCATTTCGCAGAAATCGTCAAGGAGGCGTTGGATGGTTGGAATCCTTCGTGGAGGATTCGTGAAGTCCTGAGGGTCGTCAGATCTTGCAGAGGAGCAGGGAAGTTACGGTGAGTTTTTTTCGAAGTGAAATCTCGGGAGAATTGGACCCTAGGATATGAACCAACGAGGGTCGTTGGATCATCCATGTAAATTCATTTCAGGGTTTCATGAGTTGAAGGGTTGAAACCTTTGCATCAAGACTCGTGAGGTCGCGAGGTGCGAAGTCCCGAAATAGCAAGAGTATCTGAGCTATTCGATTGGAAGGACACGTGTCGCGAGATCACCTGTATCGAGGGTTTCGTGGGTTGAGGAGCTGAAGGCTTCGCATCCGGATTCACGAAGTCAGGAAGTTAGAGAACTCCAAAAAGGCGAGAAGTTCTATTGTGGGACCTGCATAGACGATGTGTTGAAGTTTTGCCATTTCGGCATATCAGAGGATAAGGGGTCAAGAATTTCATCCTGAAAGCCCCGAAGCAGCGAGTAGAGAAGTCACAAAAGAATCTAAGTCATCCATCGGAGGAGGATAGGTGGTAGAGATCGAAGGATCTCGTGAACTTGGAGGTTTTCCAGGTGAGAGCCAAAACCTTGGGTGCTCCAAGTCGCAAGAGGTGAAATTGCGAGGAGCGAGGATAACTATTGGATCTATAGAATGGGAGGGCCATTGGATCAGGAACCCCATTGCATTTGGAGTATTCGGGGGTTCAGAGGTTGAAAGGAGTTGTTTTTGACATCAGAAGTTGCGAAGTGTCGAAAGTCGGGCACGAGAGACACGTGGCAGAACCACGAAGTGGGCCCAAGAAGTAGACTAGCGGACACGCGTCGCCTAGAGGAAGGAGTCAATATACTATTGACTTCTCGTGTCTCAGGGATTTGAGAGACAAGAGTACATGAGCTCGACAGTGAAACTTGCGAAGGTGCGAGAGGCAAGAGGAGCTAGCGTTAAGTCTAGTTGGTGGTCACACATAGAGGTTGCTGACAGAGAAGGATCCATAACCTATTTCATGATTTCAGATATCATGGATTTGAGAAGGAAGAGTTGGAAGTCACGACTCGTGAACTCGCGAGATTGCAAGTTGCCAAAAAGGACCTGTGGATCGACAAATTTGCAGATTCCAGTGAGAATCAAAAGAGCCGATCCGGCTCAAGGGTGTATCAAACGATCTTGTGAGCAGATCTCAACCTGCGAGGGTTGATAGGTCTGCACCAATTTGGTATCAGAGCTTGACTCTGTTTGTATACTTCAGACAGGGAAAGTGAGAAGGAAAATCTTAGCCATGTTGTCGAGAGGAAGGGACAGGCAAACACCCGATCCACCAGAGGAAATGGAAATTCCAAGAGGAAGGGGCAAGTAGGTGCCAAATCCAACCATGGAAAGAGAGATGCGTGACATACGCGCCAGACTCATAGACATGGAGACAACACAGAGGCATGCAACTGGTGTTGGAGATGTCAGTGAATCTAAAAGTGAAGATGAATTTGGACATGAAGGAGAAGAAGTCACAACATAAGATGCAACAAATGAACGCCTGATTAGGGTTGTTGTAAGAATGGGTGCTAAGGAAAAAATGGATATTCCAGTATATGAAGGAAACCTGGATGCTGAAGAGCTTCTAGACTGGATTAGAGATCTGGACACATATTTTGACTATGAAGTTGTCGAGGAAGACAAGAAGGTCAAACATGTTGTCACAAGACTTAAAGGGCATGCAACATTGTGGTGGGATGAGCTACAAGATGACAGACACTACAAAGGCAAGCAAAAGATCAAGAGTTGGGATAGGATGATATTAAAGATGAAGGAGAAATTCATTCCCAAGGATTACCAAATTACTCTGTTTCAGAGAATGCAAAATTTGAGACAGAAGCTGATGACAGTGAAGGAGTACACTGAAGAATTCTATAGGATAAACATCAGGGCAGGTCATCGCGAAAGTGATGATGAAAAGGTTTCCAGGTACATGAATGGTCTGAGATACGACATTCAGGATGAGATGAGAATGATGAACATCCAAATGGTGGAAGATGCTTATCAGATGGCTCTAAAAGATGAAGAGAAGCTGAGCCGAAAACAAGGTCAAAGAGGCCAAGGCATAAGTTATCCCAGAGGCAAATCAGTTGCTCAGGATAAAAATCAGAAACCCAAGGAAGAGTTGAAGAAACCTCAAACTCGAACTGAGAGAGGTGGAATTTCACAGAGAGGGTAGCATACCGAGAAGAAAGGTCGGTATGCTGATGCAAACATTTTTCCTCGTACCAGAGGTAGAGGAAGAGGAAGAGGTGGAGTGGTGAAATGATTCACATGTGGAAAGAATGGACACAAGTCTTATCAGTGTCCAGACAAAAAGAAATAAGGTGGTGAAACTCACATTGCCGAAGCATAGAGGAAAAATGTTGAGGCAAAGGATGTTGAAGGCGGAAGATCATTGATGATGTGAAAGGTTCTCTTAACACTAGAGAAGGAGGTGGAGAATCTAGTGCAAAGGAACAGTCTTTTTCATATTGCTTGCAAAACCAAGGAAAGGGTATGAAAAGTCATTGTGGACAGTGGTAGAACAGATAATCTTGTTTCTATAGAGATGGTAGAAAAGCTGGAGTTGGAGACCATTGAACATCCAAGTCCATACAGAGTTTCATGGCTACAGAAAGGACATCAGGTAAATGTCACTAAACAATGTTTAGTTAAGTTTAAAATAGGTGGTTATAAAGATGAAATACTCTGTGATGTCATTCCCATGGATGTTTGTCATCTATTGCTGGGTAGACCGTGGCAATAGGACAGAAATGTGTTTCATGATGGGAGGAAGAACACATAAACCCTAGAGAATAATGGGAGAACTCACATGTTGCTTCCAATTAAAGATAAGGAGGTGAAACCTGAAGTAAGAAACACTGTACTTCTCACGAGTGGGAAGGAACTTTTTACAGAGGTCAAGAAGAAGGAAGAACCACAATTCATTGTGGTCAGGAAGACTAAGATTGTTTTAAATAGTACAAGGGTAGATGATTTACCGAAAGAGGTTTAGAAACTGTTGGAAGAGTTTGCTGACATAGTAGTGGACGAACTACCTTGTTCATTGCCACCGATCAGAAGTGTAAGTCATCATATTGATCTCATACCTGGAGCTAGTTTACCAAACAAACCAACGTATAGATTGATGCCACAAGAGAATGAAGAGGTCAAAGGACAGGTCCAAGATTTAATGGACAAAGGGTTGGTTAGATAAAGCTTGAGTCCATATACTGTTTCGACAGTGCTCAGTCCGAAGAAAGACAGACGCTGGAGGATGTGTACTGACTCAAGAGCAATCAACAAGATAACCATTAGGTACAGATTTCCATTGCCCAGAATGGATGATTTGATGGATTGCTTGAGTGGGGCCAAATTTTTTTCGAAGATTGATTTGAAAAGTGGATATCATCAGATTCGTATGAGAGAAGGTGATGAATGGAAGACAACCTTCAAGACTAACAAAGGGTTGTCTGAATGGCTTGTTATGTTGTTTGGCTTAACAAACACGCCGAGTACTTTCATGAAATTGATGAATGAAGTCTTGACGGATTTCATTGGAAAATTTGTCATTTTGTATCTCGATGACATACTGATTTTCAGTAAAACAAAGGCAGAGCATCTGAAACATTTGGCTATAGTGATGAAGAGGTTACAACAAGAGAAGCTGGTGATAAACATGAAGAAGTCCTCATTCATGAAGATAGAGCTCATTTATTTTGGTTTTGTTATTTCTGCAGATAAGTTGAGGATGGATCCAGATAAGGTGGAGGTAATTAAGAATTGGCCATCACCGAAGAGTATATTTGAGGTGAGATGTTTTCACGGATTGGCTAGTTTCTACCGAAAATTCATTAGGAATTTCAGTGGAATTAGTGCACCGATGATGGATACAGTGAAGAAGAGACACAAGTCTTTTCAATGGACAGAAGAGGCTCAGATAAGCTTCAATTTGTTGAAAAGGAAAATCGCGGAACAACCAATTTTGGAGTTGCTGGATTTCAAAAAGACATTTTAGGTAAAATGTAATGCAAGTGGATTTGCAATAGGGCTAGTCTTGAGCCAAGAAGACAGGCCAATAGCATACCTCAGTGAGAAGATGAATGAAGCGAAAGTGAAATACTCCACATATGACAAGGAGTTCTATGTTGTTATTCATGCATTGAAGAAATGGAGACATTACTTAATCCCAAAGGAGTTTGTCTTATATAGTGACAATCATGCTTTGCAATTTGTGACTCAACAAGAGAAGTTGAATCAAAGACATGTTAAATGGGTTGAATACATGCAAAACTTTACTTTTGTAACCAATCATATTTCTGGAACTGCTAACAAGGTTGTTGATGCTTTGAGCAGGAAATGTTTGCTGTTGCAAGAGTTCAGAGTTAAAAAACTGGGTTTTGATGATCTCAGGGACATGTACAGAGATGATCCAGATTTTAAAGAGGCGTATGAAGCAGTTGAGAATCCAATTCTTAGAGACAGAAGTCAATGGACATAATACATGATCCAGGAAAGATTATTGTTTAAGGGTAATCAACTTTGTATTCCAAAATGCTCCATGAGGGAGAATTTGCTGAAGGAGAAACACAATGGAGGATTGGCTGGGCATTTCAGTCATGAAAATACATTCTCAAAGTTAAATGAGTCATATTACTGGCCAGGAATGAGAGCAGACGTCAAAATATTGGTAGACAGATGTAGAATTTGTCAGCATTCAAAAGGAAAGAGGTAGAATATAGGTTTTTATCAACCGTTACCCATACCTGACATGTCGTGGGATGCAGTAAGCATGGAATTCATATTGGGGCTACCAAGAACACAAAGAGGGTTTGACTCGATCTTTGTGGTGGTAGGTAGATATTCTAAGATGGCACATTTCATACCGTGTCAGAAAACCAGTGACACAACTCACATTGCGAATCTGTTTTTCAAAGAGGTCATTCGACTTCATGGCCTACCAAGGAGCATAGTTTCGGATCGAGACACCAAGTTCGTGGGACACTTCTAGAGAACCTTATGGAAAAATCTAGGAACAAACTTTTCGTTTAGTTTAGCTTATCATCCTTAGATGGATGGACATGCAGAAGTTGTGAACAGAAGTTTGGGAGACTTGCTGAGGAGCTTGGTGACAGAACACCACAGTCAGTGGGACAATATTCTGCCATAGGCAAAATTTGCATATAACGGCTCACTAAATAGAAGCACAGGGTAGAGTCCATTCCAGATTGTTTATGGTATGTAGCCAAGAGGAGCTTTGGAATTAAGAGATTCAGAACAGAATGCAACTAGGAGCGCTATTGCAGAGGATTTCGCCGAAGCAATGAAGGAAATTCACAGCCAGGTGAAGGAGCGATTGCAGAACTCGAGCCAAGAGTATAAGTGCAGAGCATATCAACACAAGAGACGACTTCAATTTGAGGTTGGTGATTTGATTCTGGCACATCTGAGAAAGGAAATATTCCCGAAGGGGACATATAACAAACTGAAGATGAAGAAGATCAGACCATGTAAGGTCTTGAAGAAATTTGGGGCAAATGCTTATGAGATTGAATTACCCGATGGGGTCAGAATTTCTCCGATATTCAATGTCTCAGGTTTTTACCCATACAAAGTTGAGGAAGCAGGAGCAGGTGATGAACAACCATAGGTTCAGTGGACTAAACAGATGCCAGTTATAGAGAAGCCACAAATGGAAAGAATATTGGACAAAAGAGTCAGCAAGAAGACCAGAAGAAAATAATATTTTGAATACTTGGTCAAATGGAAGGGACATCCAGTTGAAGATGCTAGCTGGGAAAATGAAGTAGAGATCCAAAAGCATGGACAGACCGTGTGATAACTAATGGACAGGAGCCCATGAAAATTTTCAAGCGAGGGAGTATGATGCAGGAGCATCGCCAACGTCAAGTGAGCGTGGGGCAAGCGCCAATGCATTTTGGCACATGATAAATTATTTGAAATGTTTTAATGTTGGATGCGCCAAACTTAAATGAGATAATTAAGAAAGGGCATACTGGTAGATTGTAATCAGACCTTGAGCATCCCGCTCTTGTCTGAAGGACTAAGAGGCATTTATGCTAGTAAATGTAAGTAGGTATCTTTGAATTCTTAGATTAGACAGTCTTAGGAGCCTTTGGAGGGAAAACAGATATAGACACCCTCACTTGTATCATTGTAACATTAACAAGATTATTAGCATTATCAATCGAAGAGAGAATAGAGAAGAATAAGCAGAGAGCTGTGTAGAGTAAAAACCCCATGTACAGAAGTTCTAAATTAATACAATGATCTTTAGTTCAGACTCATGGTGTTCAATTGCTTTCTTTGTTTGTATATGCTGATTGATATATGATTGTTACTCTCTGTTATGCATTTTCTTTGATGCGGGAATGTTTGATTTCATATTTAATGTCTGAAATCTGAAGAGAGGGAGGGTAAGGAATGAGTTTCAATTGTTTCTCTATCTGAGCAAGAGTTTTCTTGCAAGGAGTGTAGTGAAGTTGTCTGCAAGGCGTGCGTTGACAAGAGTTCAGAGTTTCATCTTTGAAAGATCAGAAGAGATAACTTTATTCTCATCCTCATAGAAGTGTAAGTTAAGCACAGGAGCTGTGCAAGGAGTGCGCAGGCTGAGTGAAGTCTCAATGTTTGCAAACTGAGCGAAGTTGTTGAAAGACTACTTTCGCAGGGAGTGCATAGAGTCAAAGAGGTTCAAACACTGGGTGTATTTGAAGAAGTGCCACAAGGAGTGCACGCAGAAAGTTTTCCCCCAAAGGAATTGAGGATTTTTTGATCAAGATTAGGAGGGATAGGGTCTTCGAAGCTATCGAAGAAAAGCTCAAGAGAGTGAGTGAGTGCCTTGAAGTATTGGAAGAAGGCACAACAATGTTGGTTGTAGGAGGATAAGTTTCGTGAAGGAACACTTTGTTCATTTCATAGAAATCGTCAAGGAGGCATTGGATGGTTGGAATCATCCGTGGAGGATTCGCGAAGTCCTAAGGGCCTTCAGATCTTGCAGAGGAGTAGGGAAGTTACGGTGAGTATTTTTCGAAGTGAAATATCGGGAGAATCTAACCGTAGGATCTGAACCAATGAGGTCCGTTGGATCACCCACATAAATTCATTTCGGGGTTTCATGAGTTGAAGGGTCGAAACCTTTGCATCAAGAATCGCAAGGTCATGAGGTGCATAGTCTCGAAATAACAAGAGGATCTGAGCCATCCGATTGGAAAGACATGTGTCACGAGATCACCCATATCAGGGTTTCATGGGTTGAGGAGATGAAGGCTTAGCATCCAGATTCACGAAGTTACGAAGTTTGAGAACTCCATAAAGGTGGGAAGTTCTATTGTGGGACCCGCATAGGCGATGTGTCAAAATTTTTCCATTTCGACATATCGGAGGATAAGGGGTTGAGACTTTCATCCCGAAAGTCCCGAAGCAGCGAGTAGCAATGTCACAAAATAATTTAAGCCATCCATCGGAGGAGGACAGGTGGCAGAGATCGAAGGATCTCGCAAACTCGGAGGTTCGCCAGGTGAGAGCCAAAACCTTGGGTGCTCCAAGTCGTGAGAGGAAAAATCACAAGGAGCGAGGATAACCATTGGATCTAGAGAACGGGAGGACCATTGGATCAGGAACCCCATTGCATTTCGCATATTCAGGGGTTCGGAGGTTGAAAGGAGTTGTTTTCGACTTCAGAAGTCATGAATTCACGAAGTGCTGAAAGCAGGGAATGAGAGACACGTGGAAGAACCACGAAGTGGGCTCGGGAAGTAGACCAGTAGACATGCGTCACCTGAAGGAAGGATTCAATATACTATTGACTTCTCGCGTCTCGAGAATTCATGAGACAAGAGTATGTGAGCTCGACAGTGAAACTCGCAAAGGTGTGAGAGGCAAGAGGAGATAGAGTTAAGTCTAGTCGGTGGTCACACATAGAGGTTGCTAACAGAGAAGGATCCATAACCTATTTTACGATTTCAAATATCACTGATTTGAGAAGGAAGAGTCAAGAGTCACGATTCGCGATCTCGTGAGATTGCGAGTTGCCGAAAAGGACCTGTGGATCGATAAATTTGTAGATTCCAGTGAGAATCAAAAGAGTCGATCCAGCTCAAGGGCATATAAAATGATCCTATGAGTGGATCTCGGCCTACGAGGGCCAATAGGTCTACACCAAAAGGAAAATTTGCAAAAATGGAACTTCACCGGGATATCAGAAGAACACCACATGGCACTTCTCCATGGAGAAGAAATATAGCCATTGGAAATAGTATAACCGTTAGACCAAAAACCTGAATGGTTAGAACAAAATTTATGGCCAGAAAGCTCACCATCAGACTATTGGGACCATGCCGTAATGAATAGAACTAAAGTAATGAAGTCTTCTCGTCTGTTGGAGAGATATTTTTCCTAGTTATCTACTTATTCCGTCGAGCCTTGCACCAAGAACACTTTTTCAAACCATGACTATCTGAGCCCACAAATTAGTTGATTTCTCACAGTGATCATCAAGCTATCACCATCCATCCCATTGCAATGAGTAGTTACTCTTCAAACCTGAGATATTCAACCATGAATGTGTATGTCTGAAGAACTTAGCACATTCGAAGAGTATGTGAAGGAGGTACTCATCGACCTCATGACTGAAAGAGTAATGTATGAACAAGTAATGTCTGAATGAGTAATGTCTATAGGTGTACAAGTGTCATCGACGAGAGGCGTGCAAGCCTCTCCGTCGACCGCTCGTAGATCTGGGCCATCCCGAGTCATCACAGAAAATAGAACCAAGCACAAAGATGACCTAGAAAATGCGAAGTTGATCCCGACCATCTTACCCATTTACATCCCACCTCTAGACGGCATGGTGATTCATGATAGTGTGCCAAGAGATTTTGAGTACACCATGGTTACTGCGTACCTCTCGAAGGGGATACACATAGTTAGAGCGTAGCAAGACAAGATCGCAATGTTGAAGTTCAATGAATTCAATATAGGAGACCACAAGAACCATAATATGCTCACCTCGTATAAATACTTGACCAAGACAAAGGGGAAGAACTCAAAGATAATCTCCCAGCCGTGGACTTTGAACCTTACGCAGTCCACCCTGTTGAATGTAATGAAAATCCCACACTTTGGAAGGCACTAGGAGGTTAATGCCTATGTTAAGATCTTGCTCTCATGTTACCATGGTGACTACTTATGGCTATATCGTCGTATCACAGTCGATCTGACACTGATCCATAGGATCACCATATTAATTATGCAAGGACCTGACCCACAGGACTTCTATCTAGGGAAAGCCACAGATCGTGCATTAGCAAAAAATATCAAGGATACCTACAATGATGTTGAGAAGGGGATGTGAGGCTACAAGGTAGATTCCATCCAGAATGACACAATGTGCCTAGAATGCCAATTAATTGTAGGGAATATAGTAAGGAAAAACATACCTATGTGGGTCACAGGCTTTGTCGTTGACCTCACAGGGAAATGCATGGAAGGCCTACAGATGAACTGGGTGAAGTACCTAGTTAACCAACTGGAATTAGACTATCATGAAGCACATGATCAGGACTACGTGTTCCACTTTATATGGCTCCTGATCCTCATCACATTTGTTTCTTGGGAGATGCTGGAAGGTGCGACCTTCCTGGAAATTGAGACGGTCGATCCGCTTGCTATGAAGTTCACCATGGTCTGGTACTCGAGTGATATGGGAAAACAGTGGAAGTCAAACGTATTATTTCACACATATTATCTCCAGCTAAAGAGGGCTATTGAAGATGAACCTCGCATGACGCCAAACACCCTACAGTGGTTCAAACCCCTCATGAAGTTCCACGCATATCAACAGTTCATCTATATTACATCATGAGCAAATGAGCACAAAGAGGAGCTTCAATCGTACTACAAGCTCACCGAGGAGGACCTCGAGGTGATAAATAAGGACTGGTCAACATACCTCCTTATCCCCGCTAACCCCTCAAAGATGTCTGACCCTGAACTTGACCGCTCGAAGGCCGCTCACAAAGAACATGACACACCCAGAACTAGCAGAAGAAAGAAGATCGAAGAAGTCCAAGACTTAAGCAACACATCAGAAAAAACTTCTTCAGTATCACTCGACCGAGAGGGTGATGATGAAGTAGAAGAAATAAATGGAAAAGAAGATGAGCATAAGAAAGGTGAAGTAACACCACCTAGAGATGAGGCTGATCCCTTGAAGAAGAGGAAGGTTTCTCCCCTGAAACCCTCTTCCTGGAAGAAATCCAGAGCCACCTTAACTAAGATGTAGACTGTGCTCACTGTTGATGACTTTGATTTCATGATCGCAGCTGTAAATGACACCTCACAGGAAATGTTGCAGAAACAAGAAGCCAGGTAGGAGGAGATGTATAATAGAATCGAGGTTGAATTCCAAGGGGTACAACATGCCCTTCAGTCCAGTCACGCATTGTCCACTACACCCCTACCATCGGGAGAACCAGAGTTGGGAGATGAGCCAACCCAAATCCACCGACTAGATGATGTGATCAAAGCTCGCCTTCGTCGCGCACAGGAAGAAACAAAAAAATCCACCTAGGCCTTGAAGCAAGTGCAAGAAGTACTCATAGAAAAACATTGATTTGTGGAGCAGGATAAGGTTTCTCTCCAGACAAAGTTTGAAGAGGAGAAAGCACATATTCAGCATGAAAAAGAACAGTGGATTGTAGAGAAACTCGAAGTAAAAGAAGCAGTCAATAGAGAACTCCACTCTGTGACATGCTTAGAGCCAAAGGTAGAATATTGAGTCATGCATCAAGTAGAGAAGCTCCCAGAAGCTATCCAACAACTACATCAAATAATAAAAAACTTAGAGCTACACACAATGCCCAACACTCCGTAGGATGTGAGGGATCAAAGAGAAGCAACTGCTCAAATCACAGTTGAAAGAATCAAGGCCCTTACCATGGAATGTAAAAAACTAAGTGATCACAATACCCAGACTTATGAGCAACTCATTGAGAATCCAGAACTTAAGGCACTGGAGTCACAACTCCAGGAGGTGAAGCAGCAAGTAGAAACAATGCAGGTGTAGTTGAAGCCCCTGTCAGTTGTTGAAAGGATGAAGTGACCTCAAAAGTAGTGAAATTCTCAACAGTAGGTCCAAACCATCCAGAGCAGATTCATGGAAGTGACTCAGAGGCTCAAACCTATACATGATGAGGTTTGCCAACTATTCGTAGAGATCGAAGGCCGAGGAGAAGAACTGAAGCAAGTCATCAGTGTAGCTGAAAATCACTTAGAGGGACCTATCAATGAAGCTGTTATCCAAGAGTTTGCTGAGCAGGAGGTCGTGACACAACAATAGGTCGAAGCAACTCAAGCCAATCTTGAGGATTTTGAGGCAGATCTACCCAGATCAAAGTGACTTGGAATGACTCATAGGTGAGTGTTGGGGGCTTGTTGGCCCTTGACCAAGTTTTGAGGATTCTTGGTCATGTTTGACCTATCTTTGGGACTTCAACATGTTGTTGAAGGTAGAGCACAAATCGAAGCAGATATCGCGGGATCTCAGCCCCTTTTTAGGGATTTTTTGGTTTTGGTCTTATGTAACGAGTCTGGGGATGTCGGCCCATGAGTTTACCCATGCTTAGGCCTATTTTGTAATGTATAAATAGAAGACTAGGTGATGTAAGAAGGATTTAGTCAGTAATAAATTAAGTAAGTCAGTCAAGTGCTTTGTGCATCCTGTGTGAGATTTTCAAGGCTAAGTGCAAGTGACTGTCAGAGACTACATGTAGGCTTTGTGTTGTAACCTAGTTTGAGGAATGAGGATCTAGCGAAGAGTGCGCATATCTCCTATCCTCTGCGGAGTTGATCTTGAGGCTCTGTGCATGTAAGAATATTGAAAGAATCTAATAAAGAAGATGAAGAGTTGGTGGACGTATCCCCAGGGTGGGGGTGAACCACGTATATCCTGTGTTGTGAGTGCTTTGTGATTTATGGTTGCTCTCTTGTTTATATAATTAAATGCTTAATGTGTTGTTAGATGATGAATGAAATATGGTATCTTAGTGATGAATAAAGTGAATGAATGCTAGATATGATCTATGTTAGTATGATTAGTGCTTGAATCTGTTGAATCTATGGGGGCGTTGCATTGATATATTACTAGGGTTTAATTGCGCTATAAACAAAGGATGAATATTGATGAATGTTAACTGCTAAGTGCTCTGTTAAGTGTTATAATCATAGATTTGTGTCCCAGCTAAGGTTGCAGACACTGGAGTCCTGCAACCACCCCAACCTTTACCTCAGGTGAGACTTCATCTCCTTCGTAGGTGTTGCGGAAAGGGTTGGTAGTTAGGGTTTTGTTGGTGTGTTGTTGTTGTGTTGAATCCTGGGTCTGACCCTGTGCCAAAAAATGTCGAGTGAAGAGGATATATGTTAGCAAATCTTCCATTCCAGAAGATATCCAGTCAACAACAACAGGGTTCGAGAGTTGAAACTCTCGGAGCCCGGATCTCAATGGAAACCTCAGTCATTGATAGAGGAAGGAGAGATCTGGTCTGCAGAATTGAGAGGATAGATCTGAACTGTCTGTTCAAGAGCATCGTCAATATCGTGAGATTGACAATCATGCTCCATTGCAGGGCTAGAACATGCTCGGGCCTTAATTTTTCATGAGGGAGTTGCAATTGAAACCATGGTTTTGGAGAAAGGACACATGGAGGCTCGTGGTGAATTGCAGGGTGAAAAGAAGTTTGGTATAAACCACCTTTGGATTCTCTTGCAATTGCTTGGTCACATGAAGCTCATAGCGCAAGGTCATATCATGAAATGGAGCCAACAATCACCAGACAAAAATTGGGAAGTTCCTTTTGAATAAGCACTTGGTCACCGTCAGTGGTCACACGAAGGAAGGGGATAGAAGCCAAATAAGCCATAGTTGACTGGTTGTAACTGACAGAGAAGACAAAGAGTCTTGAATTCCATAGAAGTTAAGGAATCTCAACATATTGGCCACTGATGATGAATTCATAAGCAACAGAACCACGAGAGAAGATTAAGAGTTGCCATGATGACCAGGAGATGAATCGACATGAGAAATGCATGCATAACAAAGAAGTGAAGTGATTATGCTATCGAGCTATGAATGAGTAAGGAAGAGTTGTAGTGAACAACCTATAGGATAGAACAATTACACTATAAAGAGCATGCAGAGGCATTGCGTAGAGGAAGCAGTGGTGCACAAAGAATATAAAAACACAGAACAAAGAAGAGATAGTTGCTGCTGTTGAGAGTGATTCATGCAAGTAGAGAGACATTGATGTGGGAGAGTAGAGAAGAGTAGCAGAATAGTGATGAGACTAGTAAACCAGAGATAAACGTTGTATCACTGTAATAAATTCATAAAAAGAAAATATTTATATTTTAGGGAAGGGAGGTGTTAGGGAGGATTGGTATCCTTAGAGTTTCAAGTGGGTGGTTGAACACAAGGAGTTGTAGCTTCCATCTAGTTGCAGCCAGAAAAATGAGGGTGGCAGGGTGGTGCAAGGGAGAACTATTGTTCTTTTTTATACAGGTCAATGCCTGTGTGACTGGAAGTTGGTGCTTCCATCCAGTTGGTGTTGGAACAGTTAGGGAGTCGATGCTTCCTTCTAGTGGGTGCTAGAGAAATTAGAGAGTTGGTGCTCTCAACAAGTTGCTTCTTGTAAAATAGAGGTTGTGTCCTCAAGAGGAGTTGGAGCTCATAAGAATGATAATGTAAAGAAAATAAAGATTACTTATCATATCAAGAAGAAGAGGTTTTTCCTTTTATGGGTTTCCTCAGGAAATATTTATCTCTGTATATTTCATGTGTGTGATTGATGTTTGATATTCTCTTTCTTACTTCCTTGCATCATTGTGATTATCATTGAGTGTTCTGTGAAGAGTTTAAAATGAGAATAATTGTTTAAGCATAGTAACAACTGATTCACCCCCCCCCCTCTCAGTTGTCCAACATCTTCTACTAAGTGCATCGACAACTTTATTCTCCTTACCTTTGATATGCTTGATATTGAGTTCATATTCACTTAAAAATTCTAGCCATCTTGTTTGCTTGGCATTCAAGGTTGGTTGTTCAAAAAGATACTTTAGGCCAATTTGGTTTGTGCTTAATTCAAATCTCTTCCCCTTGAGATAATGCCTCTACATCCTCAAGGCATGGACAATGGAAACACGCTCCAAGTCATGTGTGGCATAGTTCCTCTCATGTTCCTTAATCTTTGTGGACTCATAACCAATGACATGTCCATTTTGCGTGAGGACTCCCCCAAGTCCTTCCTTACATGCATCAATACATACCAAAAAACTTTCATTCGAGTCAACAATATTTAACACAGGTGCACTAGTAAGTAATTCCTTCAACAGATTAAATTCTCTTCACACTTAAGTGTCCATTCAAATTTAGTTCCCTTCTTTTGAAATGAAGTGATGGGATGAGCAATCTTAGAGAAACCTACTATGAAACTTTTGTAGTAGCCATATTGTTGAGCTCCAAATCTACCCAAGTAAATTAGAGTGCATTTATTATCAATCCGGTGTTTGTAAGACTTAGAGGCATGTCCAAAGTATATGGATTTTAGAGATAGTTTTTATCTTTTATGGAGATAACCCAAAAACCTATC
>ML827235.1:37527-51102 GCA_009831015.1 Picea engelmannii | reverse complement strand
TTCGGATCTACTACTATGCCCCGCTCTGAAATAATGTGTCCCAAGTAATGGATTTTCTTTTGATAAAAAGAACACTTACTCAGCTTGGAATACACCTGATGTTCTCTCAACACTTGCAATACCAGTCTTAAGTGATATTCATGCTCCTCTTCAGACTTGGAATAGATAAGTATGTCATCCAATAACACTATGACAAACTTATCCAAATAATTTCTGAATATGTCATTCATTAAGCACATAAATACAACTAGTGCATTGGTTAGTCCAAATGACACCACTACAAATTCATAATGCCCATACTTGGTCCAAAAGGCGGTCTTATGAATGTATTCTTCCTTGATTCTTACCTGATGATATCTTGACCTCAGGTCAATCTTTGAAAATATCTTTTCTCCTCTTAGCTGATCAAAGAGGTCATCAATTCTGGGTAGAGGATACTTGTTCTTTATAGTATATTTATTCAGTTGTCGAAAGTCAATACATAGCCTCAAGGTTCCATCCTTATTTTTGAAAAAAAGTACTGGTGCTCCCCAAGGTGAAACACTTGGATGCATGTATCCTTTCTTCAACAATTCCTCCAACTGCATTTGTAATTCTCTTAACACTGGTGTGCTCATTCTGTAAGGTTTTTTTGCAATCGGGGAAGCTCCTGAAACTAAATCAATTGAGAAATCTATCTCTCTTCTTGGTGGAAACCCTGGTATTTCTTGGAATATATCTTCAAATTCCTGTTGTACTGAGAAATCTTCAAGGTTTTCCCCCTTTGTATTATCTGGCTCTTCCACATGAGATGCATACAATTGAAATCCTTTCCTAAAACATATTTTCAGTTGTAAGTCTGAAATCTCCCTTATCGAGATGGGTCTTGGAACTCCTTTCACAGTGTTCTGTTTACCATCGTCATCAAGACAGGTAAATGTCTTGCTATGAAAATCTAGGACAACATGATGCTTGTCCAACCAATCCATTCCAATTAGAATATCATAATACATCATTGGTATGATATTTATATCAACACTAGTATTCACGCCATTAAGACTTATGGAACAACTTCTGACCATATCATGGATTCTCCTTTTGGTTCCAGTGGCTAACTGAACCAAACTTGATTTCCCAAGCTTACTTTTCTCCAAATGTAATCTATCCACTATTTTAGGATCAATGTAACAATGAATTTCTACTGAATCAATTAAAATAGAAACAATCTGATTTATGATCTTACCTTCCACCTCGATCATATTGGACTCGTACTCTTCTTGTCGATCATCTAAAGATGCATAGATTCTTCCCATATCTTTGATTGTTGTAGCCTCTTGGACATTGTGAAAAGTATTTAATCTGTCCTTTCTATGTGGGAAATCCTTGTACATGTGATCTTCTTTGCATCCCCAACATTGGATAGTTGGTCTTTCTCTTTTTCCCAAGGGGTCTTCTTTCTTGTATTCACCCTTAGCATACTGATATTGATGATTTATATTAGGTTCATTTCTATTGAAGGGAGGTTTGAATCCTTTCCTCCTCTGATCTGACTTCTCCTTCTTCTTATCCTTCCAAGATTTCTGCATGGATTTTCTTCCCTGTCCTTGCTCATACAGGTATTTAGCCTTCCTGACGGCCTTGGTCAAGGTCTTGGGCTCATCATACCTAATATTTTCTTTATAAAAGGTTGGCAGTCCACTTAGAAACATCTATATCTTTACCTTTTCATCGTTTACAAACCCAACATATTTTAACAATTCCAAGAACTTCTTCTCATACTTTTCCATAGTAATGCCTCCCAACCTGAGTTTGAATAACTCCTATATTTTCTTGTCATAAAATTTCTCTGAGAGGTAATCCTTCTGGAAGTACTTCTTGAACTACTTCCAAGTGATCCTATTCTTATTAACATGTTCCACTTTATTCAGTTGATCCCACCACATTGCATATTTCCCGTGTAAATGGTAGGTGGCGATCCTGGATTCCAGGTTTGATGAATAATTATGCAATTGAAAATAACTCCTGAGCCCAAGAAACCATGCTTCAAAATCATATTCCCTTTCTTTTTCAACATCAAAGGATGGTGGCTTGAGCTTCCTCAACTCTCCTTGAAAAATTTCCACCTCTCGTCTCCTTCTTTGGTGCCTAACAGGAGACACCTTTGGACTGCTCAAGGAATATTCAAATGAATAAATATTTCTTGCTGAGTAGGGAGGTGAGTGGTGTCTATGAGCTCTGCTAGCACTTCTCGAATAACCAAATCTTCCAATATCATCTCTTCTTTCATGAAACATTCCTTCTTCCTCTTTCTTTGATCCATTCATGGCTTGACTTTGCAACTGATTTAAACTATACAACACTTGAGCATTTATCTTACTTTTCTCCCTCATCAACCTCTCGTTGTCTGCTTTGTAGCTTTGCACGTCTATTTTTAGGCTTCTAATAGTTTCTATTAATGTTTCCTTCTCTCCTTTACCCTTGCATCCATTGGAATCTATCTTTGCATTACCAACTCAGGTATTCTGGCCTTCAGCCTCCTTATCATGACTGGAGGCTTCATCACCTTCTTCCATTTCTCCAATATGCATTCTAGGCTGACTTGTTCAAATTCCTTAATTTTGCAAAATGTGCAAGCGACCATTTTGTTAGAATTATGCATATGATAAACAAAATTTTCCAGACCATGTTATAGGTCCTTTTCTTCTCAATTCATGAAGAATATAGATGTATCCATTTTCATCATATAACACTTCCATGTTATCCTTTAGTCGATGTAGAATTCAATTCTGCACAGACGCTTCTTTCAAACCACCTTCCTAGGTGACCACAACTAGAAACCACAACTAAATCCTTCCTAGCGCTTTTATGTCTTGAAAACAACCAATTCGGCCATTAGCCCTCCTTCCCTCAGCTCTCAACTGCATGTGACCACAGACATGACCTTGTGCTTAGCTGAAAAAGCGCTTATCCAAAGCTTTAGGACTTCGAAACTTTCAGCTAGGATCAGATCAACGGTCCTCATCCTCTTTCACGATCAATGATCGAGATCCTCTTTGGGACTTCATTCTTTGGGAGTCTCAACTTTCCCCGCTTTCTTCCTCTTGGAATTCTTTTACCCAGAGTTTACCATCTGTTGACACATGCCCTCCTGCAGATCAATGAGTATGAATCGCTTCGGCTCTTCGAGCTTTGGGATTTTCAAACCCTACACCTTCATTTTCTCCTGGAGCACTTTCACCCGAAGTCGAAAATCTGTTGATGCATGTCACTCATAGACCAACAATTGTGAATCACTTCGACTCTTCAGGCTTCGAGACTTTCAAACTTTCTTCCTTCACTTTCTCTCGGAGTGCCGATCCTTCAAACCGCTATGAGATCTACTGGTGCATGTCTTCTAGGATCAACAGTTGATATGTACTCCGACCTTCAGGAGTTCTCGACCCAGTGAAAACTGTCACATATTTTTCCTCCTAAGTGCCCAGTCACCGGACTGCATGGTTTGTCGCCACATGGAGAGATACTAGAAGAAGACACGTGGCCCAATCAAGCGGGTGACATGTGTCACATTCTAAATGAAATTTCAATCCTCCACATTTTTAAAACTCTTTGACATGTGGCACACATCCCATGTGTCCACTCATCCTAGGTGACGTCTACGAGCCACGTCACATCAGAATTTTGGGCTTTGAAATATTTTACGCTTGCACTCTTCCAGTCTCCCAGACTCCAAATTTTCAAACTGCTTAACCTTCTGGGGTCCACATCAGCTCCATGTGACATTATCATGCCTCACCACTTCGACTCTTTTGGCTTCAGAACTTCAGGCTTCAAGAGTTTCCATACTAGCACACTCCAATTCTCCAAACTGGCCAAACTATTGACGTGTGTCTCCCTTATCGGATGGTCCATATTAACTCTATACTTTGGGAGTTCTGTCTTCTCACATCCATCTTTCTTCCAATGTGGTTATCCACTAAAGTGCAGGGTCTCTTTCCACGTGTCCACTTTGATCAACGGTCTGAATCTACTTCGGCTCTTTGGAGTTTCAATGTTCGATCAATAACATGTCACATCACTTAATGCCTTTCAATTTGTGGGGGTGTGCATCAGAGGTTTGGAGTAATTCGCCTTTCGCACCACAATTTTTCTGACATTGACACATAACCCCTCAATGAAACCATGGTTTGGATTGCGGGACCTCCTTGGGGAATTAAGTCCCATGCAACTTGGTCCCTGCAATGCCTCCTGGTCATCAATCTCTCTCCCCAATGGGGTCTAATGGTTGTGAATTAACCTTTTCTTCACTTTCATTGGACGACCCTATTCACTTGCCCTCCGATCCAATGATCCTGGATCTCTCTTTATCCCACAGTGGTGATCGCTCCCAAATTCAAAGGGGATGGTCATGATCCTTTGAACCCTTACAAAGGATCTTGACATTCTAGCTCCTATGTAGACTTTGCAATGCCATTCCTCCTAAGCTTTTCAACTTCACAGTTAGAATTTGATCTCTACCATGAGACTTTGATCAACAGACGTGGTGTTTCAACCAGAAGCTCTTATACCAAATTGTAACATATCCAACCACCCATAGGCCAGGGTACGCCACCTTCAAGCCCACCCTTGGACTTATCTCTTGTATCGATACCCTTATAAATTAATAAAGATCCATAAAATAAAAGGATTTAACGACATGCACAACAATAACTAGCAAGCATGCATATTCTAAATATTCAATTAAATGATAATTAAATACACAACGTAAATACATTCATATACAGGTAAATAATACCATCAAAGAGAGAACTTATCTTTATAAAAGATTACACCAACTGGATGCAGACCAAGGATGTTCCACCCAACCGTAGACAGTACTTCTCCAAATATCAATAGCAGTGTCACCCCCGAGCTAGGGCTATGAATTAACAAGGATGGTTCCACAGTGTTACTTGGCTTCCCAAACCAGTCAACACTCAAGCTCTCACATGCTTTCCCAAAACTCACAACAATCCAAGTACCCAAATCTCTTCTACCCAGCTTGCACCACCCAAGAGAATGAACCTCCACCCTTCTTTGCCACACAGTCCCTCAGACAGTCCTTCTCCTTCCAGGGCTTCGACACAACTGGTCCAGAATCTCAATGCTGGAAGTCTCAGGACTCGTAGCTGTGAACAAAGATAGACACAGGCCAACGCATATTAGACATGCAAGCCTCCAGTCATGGATAGATTACACCAACAACCTCTACAACCAATGATACCATGGCTTCTCTTCAATAGTTCGTTTTCCTTTCCCAAGCCAAGACACGGTTGAGGATGGATCAACGAGTGATAGGTAAGGATGGTATGAATGAATGAGTGAGTAAGTGAGTGAACACATGAACCAATGATCAATTGGATGAGTGAATAAGAGAATGAATGAACGAATAGGAAATCAATGAACAATCCATCAGTCCAACCCCCCATCAGACTAGAGGCGGGTTTAAGTAATTTGTGGGGAATTAAGAACCTCCTGGCCTTCCCCAAGAATACCACATAATGGATCCACTCCCTTAGACAAAAAGGGTAATTAAAATAGGAATAAACCCTTATCCCCTCAATCCCCTCTCTTGTGGAATCATAGCCCCCTAGAACTCAAGTCCTTATCCGTTTAGCAGCCAATGATGTATTTATTATTAATAATGATAAACAAATTACATTTCTTGGGCACACTAGCCTTTTAGTATTTTTTTGGGCACTCTGGCCTCTCAACATTTTAACAATACATTATTTAAAATGGGGGTTCAAAACCCGGGGTGTTATAAGACTTGGTGGGACCCCACCTATTATTTAAATATTTATTACCCCTATAATAATAAATATTTATTATCCTAAAATTTATTTAACTTTTCTAAATGAATGGTAGTTTAACTACTCAACTACAGTATGAAGATGTAAAATAAGGAGAGAAAGAAAAAGAAGGTGACACATGCCTAACTTGTCATGTTTTCAGCACCCGTTTAGTACCTTTTTTCTTACCATTTTCCCATTGTTCATCCTCTCTTTATACCTTCCTCATCTAGTTTGTCTCACTTTTCACCGAGGTATGAATCTTCACCCATATGCTACTTTTATTCCATTATTACATACTTCTTAAGGAAATTGTTACCTTCTTGCACTAACATTGCTATACAAGAGAAAATACAGTGGCTGCAACTCCTCTATAAGTGATACAAGTCTAAGAACGATACAATTGCTGCAATTCCAAACGCAAACCTTGTTGCCACAAATATGAGAAAAAACTTTCCAACACATCACTCAACGTTACATCCGTCGGTCAGAGATCTCTCCTCACATGGAAATGTGACGAATGACAAGTGAAAAACCAAAAGAATAAATAGTTCACCTACCAACCGTCGCTTGACTAATCCGAATCTGCTCATGCCTGCTCTTTTCTAAAAATTAATGATATCAATGTAAATGGATGAACAAAATGATTCTCATGGTTGTCCATTCGTCTCCTTATTTTATTTAGGCATCAAATGTATTGTATAAAAACCCCAATTTTCCTCAAGTTAGGGGAGTAATTCTAGTGATAATACTTGGTTGTATTGTAAACTCAAAACTTTGGCAATATAATTTCCTTTCTCCTCTTGTTCCCGTGATGGTGTTCTAAGAGTTCATGTTATTTTTGTTGAAATACTGTAACTGCAAAGAGTATTCTATTTATTATTGATGTATTATTCATTAGATCAATCCCCTTTTGTGGATTGATCATGTCGGGCATTGTAAATGATCAAATCCCCTTTTGCAGATTGGTCAAACCCTAATTGTAATATGCAAAATGAGAAGTCGGCCCCCAAAATACATAAAAGTGGTTCTAACCACCCAAAATAAAAACTCATCCCCGAGAATAAATTAAAGTGGTTCTAACCACCCAGAAAGAGAAGTTGGCCCTGCCAGTGAAAAGACACGTCCTTTCAACACTTTCCAGATTATATAAATAAAGGAGGCCAACGCCTCATTTGTTCACTCACTCATTCGATCATCTAGAGCACAAGTTTGGAGCCGCAGTTGGAGAAGAAGGAAGAGAGAGAGGCACACTACTTGGGAGAGGATATTCTCTAGTCTTTGGTTTATTCTCTTGGCATTGTATTGGCTATCTATATTAAGGAATTTTTTCTGGGTTTTCTCCCCCATGAGGGTTTCCTAGGATACATGATGTGTCTCTTGTGATTTTTTTTTATCACTGATCCTATCTATGCTATGGTTATCTAGTGAATTGAAAAGAAACCTAATAATAGCTTAAAATATAACATGCTTTTAGAGCTAAGCTGAAGAGATCATATTTCACAAGAAAAAGAAAAACGTCACTGTTGTCGTACAAGAAAATTAGGGCTTTTCATTGAAGAGGAATTTCATCCTAAAAGTCATCTAGAAAATTGTTCCCTAGACCAAGGAATTCTTTGGCACCTTCAACGCACCTTTTTAGTGGATAGAACTCCCTGAAAGTGAAACCCTAGTTTTCATTGGTACCAGAAGTACCAAAAAACCAAAAGCACCAGAAAACTAGAAGCACCAGAGTACCAGAAGTACCAGAAAATCAAAAGCACCAGTCCAAAAATCCGTTGGTCAAGTTTGAGGGGGTAAAATTTGGATTTTCAAAAATCTGATTGCACCAACTTACTCTCCTCAGCTCAGTGCATCTAACCCCTGGATCAAAATTTCAAAATTTGAAGTTTGAAAAATTAGGGTTTCCTAATAAAACCCTAAGTTGTAGTTACATTTGCAGTTTCAGAATCAGTTGCAGTATCAATTGCAACTACAGTATCAGTTGAAGTATCAACTATAGTACCCGTTGCGATCACCCTTGAAGTTTTCAAGAGTTGGTAATTATTACCGTTGCTGCAAGATGATGCCACTACCTACAAATTCTATCAGAGGTATGTACTCACATATGTTTAAATTGTTAAACCTTAAAGGGTATTTGCAGGAGAAGGGATCTCTTACCATAGATCCAGAAGGATATCAAAGGTACAACACAATCAGAGGAATAATGCAACCCAGGTTTGATTATTTTGATATGCATCTATTTGATATGACATTATTTTAATATAGGTTGCATGTTGAAGCTATGACCATCATACTAACCTTTGGTCAAAATTAAAGTCAAGATATTAGATASATTAAAGTTGATATCATAGAGTTTATTCTCTAACCCAACCTTCTGTCAAAATATCATATTGTCTTAGTACAKAAGACAGGTTGAAGAAAGCACTCGTCATCTTGAGTGAAGGAGACTTGGAAGAAAAGAAACACACTTATTCTTGAGGACAASKCTCCAGGTTCCAAGTTTGATTAATTAAGTTGATAAGATTCAAAGTTGCACATGACAAGTTGATAACTACCCCTTTACAAGTAAACACTATAGTTGAGATAACAGTCTTTGAAAAGTATTATACTTGGTAGCATGTGAGCATATTGAGATAAATTCTTAATTTAATCATTTGCGAGATACAACTAACATCTCCTCTAGAAGAAAATTCTTGTGTTAATTCTAGGTTGCCATGGAGGAATGTTTGATCACAACACTATAAGAGTGTTGACCTCATTTCATATTGTATTTCTTACTTTTGATATTTTCTTCAGACAGGTCACAAGTGATATCTCTAAAGGAGCTACTGTGATGATTATTCATGCTATTGCTTTATCTACTATTATCAAAAGAGTATTATTCTTGCTTGCTGTTTTGTTGACCTTGTTTCAGGTCACAAGTGATAACCTTGAGGAAGCTATAGTGAAGGTTGTAGAAGGAAACATATTAGATGAGACATGAAGCAGACTATGTACATGACCATATACACTCATGTACCAAAGAAGATGAAGAAGAAGCTACCTTTTTAGATTCAGAGTATCTCATATGAATATTGATTGTAAGGAGAAAAAGGCTCCAAAGATGATTGAACATTATAACAAGAAATCATAGCAGAATTGTTCAAATGTTAATGAAGCCACCTTGACAGGAAACATAACTCGTTTGAAGCCTGAATCAATATTTCATATTTAGACTTGGTATTCAACACTAAGTATACCCTGTAAGAGATGATGAAGTCCTTAGAGACTCAGAAGAAATCAAGGATAAGATTGATCTTATAAAGGATCAGATGAAGAGACAACTTCCAGGATTGGGAGACAGATGCCATGAGAAGACTAGATTGTAACTTCAGAGACTGCTAGGAGATATGAAATCTCTTGTAAGATTCCCTTGTTTCAGTGACAAAGAAGGAAGTCAAACAAAAATACTAGGAAATGGATTCTTCCGTGAGACTAGAAAAGAAGTCAATATTGACTTCCAATATTGATCTATACAGATAAAAAATGTTGCAGATGTACAAAGTCTGATGTGTGTCTAGAGGATTCTCCCAACAAGAGGGAGAAGACTATGACAAGACACTTACTCCAATAATTGAAGAAATAGTTCCAATACTTATGAAGACAACCAAAAAAACCATGATTCATATATAGTATGAGATGCAAGGGGAGCAATCCCCATACTTGAAATTGAGTGGCAGTTGGTGCATTACATTAGTTGGGTCATGGAGACATGACTACAATGAAAGAAGATTTACCTCCATGAAAGAAGAAGAGCTACCTTCAGTATCAATTATTGAGCCACTCTCAGTTTCATATTAAGTTGTTTCTATGATGGAGTAGAGAAGTTACTCCAAGACTCCAATAGTCTCAGTGAGAATGGAGCAACCATTCTTAGATTTAGAGAAGGTGCAGGTGAAGATTCCCACTTCCAGAAGGAACAGGTGCATAAAGAGGAGAGGACATACTCTCAAGTAGTGAGACAGATAGTTCTTTGCAGAGAGAACATAGAGCCAACACATGATTGTGTAGATTGAGTTGCAACTGAGAAAGTGTGCCATATTGGTACAATGTAATGAGAAAATTTGATTTGAATATTGAAGAAAGAAAGACTCATGTTTGCCAGTTGAAGGAAGCTCTGTATGTTTTGAAGCAAGCTCCTAGAGCTTGATATGGCAGAATTTATAGTTTCTTGAAAAGCTTGGGATTTACCAAGAGTAAAGTTGATTCTAACCTTTATCTCAAGGTTATGAATGATGAGCTAGTGATGTTACTACTATATGAAGATGATGTATTCTTGAAAAAATGAAGAAAATATCATCACAGATTGCAGAAGAAGCTCGCTACAAAGTTTGATGGAAGACCTAAATGTATTATCTCTTAGTTCTTGAAGTTTGGCAGAGCAAAAAGAAGATATTCCTTAACCAAGGGAAGTATGCAGTTAAAATACTAAAGAGATTTGATATGTTGGAGTGCAAGTCCATGAACACACCCACAAAATCAAATTTGAATCTCCTGGTTGACACTTCGTCAGAATTGATTGATGCTAAGATGTACAGACAGATCATTGGATTGTTGATGTATCTGATGAACCCCAAGCCAGATATATGTTTTGCTGTGAGCACCTTGAGTTAGTTTTTGGTAGAGCCCAGACGTGTTCACCTAGTTGTTGAAAAACATGTGATGAGGTACCTTCAGGGTACATTAGATTGTGGTCTCAATTATAATGGAGATCATGACTTCATACTAAGTAGTTACACCGATTGAGCTGGAAGTGCTTCTGATAAAAAGAGAACTTCAAGATGTTGTTTCAGTCTGGGGTTAGCCATGACTTCATGGCAGAGTAGGGAGAAATTCAACATTTATCTGAACATGGTAGAAGAAAAATACATTGTTGCATGTTCCACCAGTTGTGAAGCTGTATGGCATTGGATGTTGTTGACATATCTATTTGATCTAGAGATGGAAGCTACCGTGATTCTATGTGATAACCAAGTTGTATAAATATGATGGAGAACAATGTGTTCCATGATGAGTCGAAGCACATAGAGATATGGTATCACCTCATTCATGATATGATGCAGAGAGGAGCTATAAAGCTCCAGTATGTTAGCACAGATGAACAGGTTGCTGATGTGTTGAACAAGGCTCTATCTCATTTAAAGTTTGAGTACTTTCGAGAAAATCTTGTTGAAGTTAGAAAGGACCTCCCTCGAAAGGGGGATTAATGTTGTGATGCCACTTCAGCTTCTTGTTGAATATGATGATGATGATGCCACTTCAGATTCTTGCTGAAGATGATGATAATGATGATGATGATGATGATGATGATGATGTTATTTCATATTTAATGCTGAAGATGATGATGTTACTTTAGCGTCATGCTAAATATGTTGATGCTATTACTTTAGCCTCATGATAAAGAATATTTTGATGCCAGCCTAGTGCTGAAGATTTCCATCTTCATGCCGATGATGTGTTGCCAACCTTGTGCTATGATGCCATATTTGTGCTAATGATGGGTTGCCATCCTTGTGCCGTGATTATAGCTTCATGTTGATGATGTGTTTCTAGCCTTGTGCTGTGATGATAGCTTCATGCTGATAATGTGCTAGCCTCATGTTGTGATGATGTGCCAGTCTCGTTCTATGATGATGTGCCAGCCTCATGCTATGATGATGTGCCAACCTCGTGCCGTGATGATGTGCCAACCTTGTGTTGTGATGATGTGCCAACCTCGTGTTGTGATAATGTGTTTCCAGCCTCGTGTTGTGATGATGTGTTGCCAGCCTCGTGTTGTGGTGCCATATTCATGCTGATGATGTTGTGTTGCCAGTCTTGTACTGTGATGCCAGCTTTGTGTTGATGATATTGTGTAGCGAGCTTCATGCTGTGATGCTAGCCTTGTGCTAAAGACTCTCATCCTAGTGCTAATGCTGATGATGCTCCATCCTTTGTGCTGTGTTGTTGCTGCTATTGATGATGAGAAAAACTTTCGATGATTTATAGATATGCCAGTCATTGTTCTAGATGTTGTTGATGATGTTTCCTTCTCTCTCTCTCCTGATGATGTTGTAGAATACCCTTGTTGTTAAGGGGGAGTGTTGAAATATTGTAACTGCAAAGAGTATTCTATTTATTATTGATGTATTATTCATTAGATCAATCCCATTTTGTGGATTGATCATGTTGGGCATTGTAAATGACCAAATCCCCTTTTGCGGATTGGTCAAACCCTAATTGTAATATGAAAAATGAGAAGTCGGCCCCCAGAATAAATTAAAGTGGTTCTAACCACCTAGAATGAGAAGTCGGCCCCCAGAATAAATTAAAGTGGTTCTAACCACCCAGAAAGAGAATTCAGCCCTACCAGTGAAAAGACACATCCTTTCAACACTTGCTAGATTGTATAAATAAAGGAGGCCAACGCCTCATTTGTTCACTCACTCATTCGCTCATCTAGAGCACAAGTTTGGAGCCGCAATTGGAGAAGAAGGAAGAGAGAGAGGCACACTACTTGGGAGAGGATAGTCTCTAGTGTTTGGTTTATTCTCTTGGCATTGTATTGGCTATGTATATTAAGGAATTTTTTGCTGGGTTTTTGTTGGAATTATTAATACAAATGAGAGGTGGGGGGGTGAATCAGTTGTATGTGAGCTTAAACAATTTTATGTCTGTTAAAACATTATTAATCTTTCTTCAAGTGGTCATCAACAATATACAGCATATCGATAGTAACAATAAAGAACAACAATCACACATAAAGTATACACAGAGACAGATTTTCACAAGGAAACCCATAAAGGGAGAAAACCTCTTCTTCTTCGAAATGATAAGCAGTCTTTTAAGTTCTGTACATCATCTATAATTGAGCACCAAATCAATGTGAGGATGCAACCTCTGTTTTACAAGCTGCAACTTGTTTGAGAGCACCAACTCTCTAGTTTCTCTAGCACCCACTAGAAGGAAGCACCAACTCCCTGAATATTCCAGCACCAACTATATGGAAGCACCAAATTCCTGAATGTTCTAGCACCAACTAGATGGAAGCACCAACTTCCAGTTACATAGGCTCCAACCTGTATAACAGAGAACACTTGTTCTTCCTTGCACCACCCTGCCACCTTGGTTTCTCTGGTTGCAACCAGATGGAAGCTACAACTCCCTGTGTTCAAGCACCCACTTGAACTTCTAAGGACAGCAATCCTCCCTAGCACCTCCCAACCTCCCTAGAATATGAATGGCTAAGAATAAATACACAAAAAACTTATGCAGATATGTCAACTCTTACCTATCTTTATTTCTTTTATAAATCTGGTCTTCTATCTTCTTTTCTGCAATTCTTCTCTTCCTCTGTATGTTTAGCATGTCTGCTCTGCATCAACTTTTTCTGTCATTCTTCTCTGCTTCTACTCTTTCTGTCATTCTGCTCCACTTTTTCTCTTTCTGTCATTTTGCTCTGCTTCTACTCTGCATTTCATCTCACTCTGCACATTTTCTAAATCTCATACTACACATCTTCTCATTTTCCCTTTCTTACCATTTCATTGTTTTCTCATGCAAAACAACCCACCGTACAGAGTCTGTCTCATCTTCTTTTATACACACCTACATGACGGTTCAACTTCCCAACTCCTTAGACAAAAAGAAGACAACTGTCTGAGCAAATGAAACGCCAACTGAAACGCTAATTGATTTGTAATCATGAGTCCGTTTTGCTAACAGATTCCAAACTAAGGAGTTAACT
>ML827235.1:9515-29847 GCA_009831015.1 Picea engelmannii | reverse complement strand
AGCACTCTTGGCGTTCATAGTTTTTGTCACTTACAAATCTCGATCCTCGAAACTCCGTGAAGAAGTCAGATCAATGGTCCAGATCATTTCTTGATTTGATGGTTCAGATCCAATCGAGATTTCACACATCGCGATTTTGACACTCTTGGCGTTCAGAGTTTTTATCACTTACAAATCCTGATCCCCAAAACTCCGTGAAGAAGTCAGATCAACGGTCCAGATCATTTCTTGATCTAATGGTTTAGATTCAATCGCGATTTCGCATATCGCGAAATCGACATTCTTGTTGCATTGTGTTCTTTGCCTCTAGATGTTGTGATTCACGAAACTCCGATAAGGGGTTAGATCAACGGTCCAGATCTGAGCTTGATTCAACGGCTGTGATTGAATCACAATTTCTCATATCGTGATATTGGGATTCTTGTTGCATTGTATCTTTGACATCTCCACCATGCGATCCTCGAAACTCCGACATGGTGTAAGTTTGCTGACATCACACGTGTTAAATAACTGCCACATGTCACCCTGATTCGTGACTTACATGTGCTTGGCATGTTGAATCAGTCTAACACTTGTCATTACCTGGTTGTGCCATGTGTTCCTAGCTGACGTGGTTTGCTGACGTAAGTCGGATCAAACGGTCCAGATGTGATCTTGATTTGACGGCTCAGATTACGTCGCAATTTTGCATATCGCGAAATCGGTATTTCGGATGTCAATAATCTTTGACATGTCCAACTCTTGATTCCCAAAACTCCGACAATGGCTGGTATCAACAGTCCAGAATCAATCTTGATCTGACGACTTAGATGAAGTCGCGATTTTGCAAATCGCGATTACGCCCACTTCTCCTTGTACTTTAAAGAGCGTGCAGGTTATCCTTGATCCAACGATGGTCGGGTCTTGCACTTGGATCTAACGACTGAGCTCTGTCCTCCTCTTCAATGCACTCATCTTGTCTTCATTCATATCTGACGACCCTCTTTCTTTTGGGTAATTTGAATGGGATTCAACGATCACTGACTCTTCTCCTCCCGATTATTGCTGCACTGCTAGTCATCACTGTTGTACTTAAGCCATCACCACTAATCTACTTGACATCAATGACAAGTATACGCTGCCTGTAAATATGCTAACAATCCTCTGTACATTCTTCTTGTACTCATGCCATTCACTGTCTGTTACATATTTTCCAACATTTTTCTCCCCCATGAGGGTTTCCCAGGATAAATGATGTGTCTCTTATAATTGTGTTTTTCTCAGTGATCCTATCTATGCTATGGTTATCTAGTGAATTGAAAAGAAACCTAATAATATCTTAAACTCTAACAATTTTTAATTCGTAACCTAGTGCCTTGTCTAAGGGGGAAGGCCCCTCTCCTTAGTCAGGCACTATCTATAAATTAACATAGGATTAGCGTTTCATTGTTGTTTATTTCGTTTCATAGTTACTTCATTTTGTTGCAATTCTAGGTTTCATAAACATTTAATTGTAATTTAGGCACAATTAGTATTTATTTTCTTTATGTTGTGAATTTTTCTACTTCTCAAGCGTTGATCAAATTTCTGCAGATTTATAACAGTTTCTGGATCACAGTAGTTGCTGCAACTCCTCTTTCTTTAATATTCGTGACAACTTTATTATCTAATAGTTTGGGATTGATATTTTTTCAATATTATGAGTTGTCATTTTCTTATGCATTTGATGATAATGTGTTTTTAACACATCTCATTGTATGTACAATCACATAACTATTACAAGAAGTCAAAGTTATTGTCATACTTGAGAAACTTTCCGATAGGTACTAGTGTAATTTCCTTTTCCGCAAAGAGTGATTTATTTTCTAGAGTGTGATTTACTTTCCTCAAGAGTGATTAACTTTCTGCAAGTATGATTTACTTTCATAAAGAATGATTTACTTTTCGCAAAGTGTAATTTACTTTCTTGCAAGCGTGACATTTATTTCCCTACAAAATACAAATTTAAGTAGTACAAATTGGTGACTTAATTAAGTATCTTGAAATCTTTCTTTGTGATGTCCTATCGAAAGTAATACAAATCATTGGTAATTACAACACTATACTTGCATATATGGTGAACAATAGTTCGTAAGTAGTATACGACATCAGATTGATAATTAAATGCACAACCCTTCAATTCCTTACTAAATCAATTAGGAAGTAATTGAAAAGTACGTCATTTTTGGTGCCGTTTACGGAGAACTATCAAAAGAGTAGTTGTTGTTTTTCTATTATGTGGATTTTCATTTCAATAAACTGAGTGATATGATTTCTTTTCAAACATTCACAAAATATTTTTATAATATTTTCTATGTAGAGTGTTAGATATCAACAAAGTATATTTCTTAGTTCATCCAAGAACTCCCGAAAATATAATAGTGCAGGTCAATATCAAGAGGGAAAGGAGCATGGTCATCCAAATTATCTATCACTTACAGTGAGTTCCATTTCCAATAGCAGACTCAAAACCTCCACTCAAGAATATGAGACCATAAAGGGATCTATGCACATAGAGGTTCCAATTTCATAAGAGCTCATCGATGAACAATACCACTTTGGGGAGTTCATATTTCATGAAGTACCCTTAGAGACGAAATATATCCCTCAGAGAGAAATGGCACAAAAATTTGTCAAGGAAGAAACCTATGCTTTTGGATTTCCAATTAGAGGATCAAATGAAGAGGATAAAATGAAGAACCTCCCTCATTCAACCTTGCTAAATTTCCATGGTTTATCTAAAGAATATATCGACAGCCTCCTCTTTGAGTTTGGAATACATTGCAAAAGTTATGATTATGTGTTGGATTCCTAGAAATCAAATCTTTTCCCCACCACACTCAAGGATGTTGCACTACATTGGTTCATGGGTCTTAGTAGGGACAACATCAACACATGGGACTAGATGCCAAAGAAATTTCTAGAAAATTACCAATACTATTGTAAATATAAGGAAATAGGGGAGGAAGTCTTCAGGATGATGCAAAATGAAGATGAGATCCTTGAGGATTACGTCGAACAATTCAACTATAAGTTGCAGAAGGAAAGGAAAGGAGATTTGGATTCTGAGAGACGATGTGTCTTATTTCTGAGAGGAATTTGAGATGATTCCATTGAACTTCTCAGCCTAATGGGTGGAGGATATTTCTCTCAGTTATAATATGATACTATCATTGCTGCAAATATTCCAGAGGCACTTCAAAAGTAGACAAAGGACCAAGAGATATACTGGAAAGAACTAGCATGACTGCTGGAGGTGGAGTTACAAGAGCAAAGATCAATAACATGATAGAGGAATTCAAGAGTGATATTCTTAGTTCCTTGAGATCCCAGTTGGATACACTGCAAATGAAGAAGAATAAAGAAGATACAGAACAAGCTTTGTCCATATACCCCCCCAAGTGTAGAATGAAGCACCCATGGAAATAATTTCCATTGATAAAATCAAGATTTGTGGAATATGCAACAAGGACCATGATACTTGCAACTATCCATCCTTACTAGGACTGAAGGCTATCTATCAGAAAGCCAAGGAGCTAGAGTAGCTATGATTTGTCTCTCATAAGCAACCCTTGCAACCTAGAACTCAAGGTATGATTCAAGACCAATCTCATTATTTTAATTCATATTGGACCAACCCTTCTCTGTAATATTCTTCTCAACCATGGGGTATGCCAACACAACAATGGGTGGCTCCTCCTCCTCCAAACTAACTATGGCAACAAGGGTGGAAAAATCCCACTTTAGGAGTCCCACAACTTCTTCCCCCTCCCTAGATCTAGACATCCACATTAGCCCCTCCTTGACCACAACTACCCACACAATCCATCCCTAACCTTAATAAAAAAAGGCTAGGTAAACCAACACAAGATGATAGACTTGTTGCCTACCATACCTATTCCATCTCTTCCCTGGATTGCAATGATATCCAACTTCGATCTAGGAAGAAATTAACCAAGGACCAACCTTGTATTCATATTGAATATCTAAATGAGTATGTCCATAATGAAGAATCATAACTAAAACAATATCAAGAACCTTTGAAAGCAGATAATTCCCACCCTGAACTTCAAAACCCTCCCTATATAGAAATATTAAACCTAGAGAAACCTCTTACTCACCCTGAGTTTGAATTCTTAGGGGAACTCAAGAATGTGTGTGTTAAGATATCATTATTCCAAGCCATCTAGGATCCACCTATTTATTTGAAAGCAATGTGGTAACTTTGCATAAGGAAAGCTGGTAGAAAACAAAAGGATCCTTAAACTGTCCATGTTATGGGTAAACTATCATATTTAATGATGGGGGGAGTTCTCCCAACCAAATACTCAGACCTTGGCAGTTGAATAGTTAACATGCAAATCAATAATACACTCATTAGCTTAATCGACCTTGATGCCTCCATTAACATTATGACATGAGAGACCATGCAAACCTTAGGAATTACAAGCCTTAGGGAAAACCCAACCATACTCCAACTCGTTGACAGATAAACTATTAAACAAGAGGGCATCTTAGAAGATGTAGTGATATCCATATATTCATGGGAATATCCCACCGAATTTATGGTCCTACAACCCAAAACCTCTATGGGAGGGTATTCTTTAATCCCGAGAAGGCCTTGACTAGCCACCAATGATGCTTACATTAGTTATAGGTCAGGAAACATGACCATCTCCTACAAAACCTCTACAAATAAATTAACCCTATATCCTCTCGCAAAACCCACCATATATTTTTAAACACCTGATGCAGGAGCATCGTATAAAGCCAAAGACTGTGACCTAAGCCAAAGAAATAGTTGGATGCACAGAGGAAGAAAAGAGCACGTTCTCATAAAGACACATTTTGAATTTTGAAACAAAGTCATTAATGTAATAGTTAAGAGGAATGTACTCGCATTTATACTTTGGGGATTGTAAATAGACCTTGGGAAATTCTCCCATCCAGCTTTTGTATTAAGATAATTAATCCAGTTAATGAAAGTAGGTAAATATGAATGATAGATTAGATAGTTTTAGAGCATAGGAGGGAAAACAAATATAGACACCCTCACCTTTGTATCATTAGTTATTATTTTATCATTAACACATTAGCATAGAGAAGAAGAGAGAGTTGTAGTAGAGATATATAAAAGAGTCTATGTACAGAAGATTTGAATTAATATATGAAGCTTTGAATCGAAGTTCATGGTGTGATGATGTTTTCTGTCTTTACATGGTGAATGGTATGCCTACAGTTGTTTTATTCTCTCTGTTATTCTTTTATTATTATTATGTGTTAAATGTATGATTTCATGCTAAGTATATGAAGTCTGCGAGAGGAAGTGAATGAGTTTCAATTGTTTCTCATCCCGAGAGAGAGGTTCTTGCAAGGAGTGTAGTGAAACATCCCCAAAGAGTGCATTGACAAAGGTTCAGAGTTTCATCTCTGAAAAGATTAGGAGGGGTACCATTGTTCTCATTCCAATAGAAGTGTAGGAATATCATAGGAGCCGTGCAAGGCATGCACAGGCTAGAAGATACCTTAGAAGTTATCAACTGAGGTTAAAAGTTGAAGGACAACTGTTGTAGGGAGTGCACAGAGTCGAGAAGGTTGCATACTTAGAAGTATTTGAAGAAGTGCCGCAAGGAGTGCATGCAAGAGTTCTTTCGAGGCTTGAAGTTACCCATGAAAAATCAGGAGAGTTAACACCTTTGAGTACTTCAAAGGAGGACGAGGGTTGAAATACTTCGAAGGGAGACAAGGGTTGAAGTCATCTAGCAAAAGTAAATTTGGAAGGAAGAACCTTGATTTGTTTCGCGGAAGTTGTCCAGAACAAACGAGTGGTCGAAATTCTCCGTGAAGAATTTGTGAAGTAGCATGGACCATAGGATCCAAGGAAGTTACAGGGTGGTTAGAGGTAGGTGAAATCATCACTTTAGGATCCAAAACCATAAGATACCATTGATCGTGGTTCGCACAAGTTGTCGGATCATTTCGACATTTCAGGGATCCTGACGATAAGGAGTTGAGTGCAGTGGAACGAAAGTCCGAAAATCATGGGTCGCGATAGGAAGTGATGTGGAGTTCATGATTTCGACACTTCAGGTGTCAGGAAATGGAGGAGACAGTGCTTTGGGAGTGAGAGTCCTGAAAACCTGGAAGAATGACAGGTGGCAGGAGTCTACATCAAAGGTAGAAAACTGCAAGGGTGATAGGTGGCGTGTCTTCATCAATCGGCGGAGTCAAACCTTGTTGACCATTTTGGGGTTCAGCGATCAAAGGACGGAGAGCCTTGCATTTGGATTCATGAAGTTGCGAAGTCCAAAACCCCGATGAGGTAAGAATCCCATTGGGAAGCCAACCTTTTCTGAGCGCATTGGAATTCGGCATTTCGGGTTTCGACAATTAGAGGGCTGAAAAACTCGACAATAGGGATTGTGAAATCGTGAAACCCGAAGCCCTGGTTTAAGTGAAGGGCATGACGCTATTGTGATCAAGGAGATTTGGGTTGGCACCTGGTGTTTGTTCATGCAGGCTCAATCCATAAGGACCCATGGATACACCATGAGTGTATGAGATCTTCCCCGAGGGGAAATCAAAGAGTCAATCAGACTCAAGGGCATATTAGAATGATCCTGCGCGGACCTTGGACCTAAGGGTTTGGGGGTTTTGTGTCAACACCACTCCAGGATGACAAGGATGATATAAATGAAGAAGGAGAAGCTCACCAATTCTTCTCTATAAATCAATACTTATCCATTAGAGAGAAAAAAAGGATGATAAAATCAATGACTTCATAGCCTCGATCTTGTTCCCCCTCAAAAAACTCACATGTTCTTGAGTATGTTATGAAACCGAAAACATAGGATTCTCTAGCCTAAAAAAACATATCACTTGTGGAACATGAATCCCCACTAGAAAAATACCAATTGTTCCCTACAAAAACTATAGAAATTAGCCCTTGGAGAACCTTGAAAATCAATCAGGGACCGACTAAACAAAAAAAAGAGCGACTGGTTAAAGTGATACAAAAGAACAATGATGTCTTCACTTGGGATTACTTTGACATGAAGGGAATCCATTCTAAGTTATGAACACATCAAATATACATTAAGGAAGGATCCAAACCCATCTTCCAGCCCCAATGTCAAATGAATCCAACATTGAAGGACATAGTCAAGGAGGAGCTACATAAGTTTTTCACAACAAACTTTATCTATCCAATTTATGACAGCTAATGGGTCTCCCCTCTCATCATGGTACCAAATAAAAATGGTAAATGGAAAATTTGTGTTGACTATAGAGAATTCAACAAAGCAACACACAAAGACCATTTCCCACTCCCATTCTTTGATTAGGTCCTGGATACATTAGCAAGGAATAAATACTTTTCTTTCCTCGATGGATTTAGTGGGTATAACCAGAACCAAATTGCACTCGAGGATCAAGAAAAAACAACATTTACCATGTCCATGGGGAAAATTTTCCAATCATGTTGTACCATTCAGGTTATGCAACACCCCTGCTACCTTTCAAAGAGCTATAATTGGTATATTCTCTGATTTAATTCACTATTGTGTGGAGATATATATGGATGATTTCACAACATATGGTAATGAATTCGATGAGGTATTATCAAATCTAGAGAAAAATCTGATAAGGTGTAAGGAATCAAACGTTTCCCTCAACAATGAAAAATGTGCAATCATGTTAACTGATGGCATCATATTATGACATTTCATCTCAACTAAAGGAATCCACGTGGAACTGGAGAAAATCAAGGTAATATTAAATTTCTCGACTTCGTCTTTGCAAAAACATGTACGAAGCTTTTTAGGATATGCTGGTTATTATTGTCACTTTATTGAAATGTTTTCACAAATTTCTTGTCCGTTATTTTCCTTGCTTATAAAATATTCCAAGTTGTTATGGACAAAAATATTCCAAAATGCACTTGACGAATTGAAAACTAAAGTGTCTGAGGCTCCTATTTTAAGAGGACTTGATTGGTCCCCCCCGTTTCATATTTCCACGGATGCATCATACACTACCATTGGAGTTATTCTAGGGAAGCTTGAAGGAAAGGATCCATATGAAATATACTACATCAGAAAGAATCTATCGCATGCAAAACTAAATTATATGGTAATATAAAAAGAGTTTCTTGTGGTAATACACACCATCAATAAATTTCAGCATTACATTACATGATATTCAGTAATATTGCATACTGGCCATGCTGTTATAAAATATTTAATGAATAAACCTATCACCAATTCCAAGGTAACTAGGTGGTTATTGTTATTACATGAATATGATATAACCATCTTGAATAAACCATGAAAAGATAATGCAGTGGCTGATTTTCTTTCAAGATTCACATCTAACGAAAATGAGACACCCGTAGAAGATTATTTTCTTGATGAGCACCTATTTGCAGTTTCTACTAACTCTCCTTGGTTCGAAGATATCGCTAACTACTTGGATACATGTAGAATAACAAATTGTTTTTCTCCAAAAGAGGGAAATGAGATCATCAAACAAAGTTGGATATTCTCATGGCTCAACGGTTGCCTCTTCTACACAAGATTGGATCTCATTATCAAAAGATGTGTGCAAGAAGATGAGATCCATGAGATATTGAAATATTTCCATGATAGTCCATGTGGAGGCCACTTTGCAGACAAGAGGATTGGGCACAAGGTACTTCACCAAGGGTACTATTGGCCCACTATTGGTGTCTAAAGATGTATTAAAAACAACCTTAGTTTAACATTAATTTATAAACCCAGAGATTCGTCTTTTATCTCAATAATATCGACAAAGTTTATGCAGGTAGCCTAAAATCATGTAGCTAAACTGAATCTGAGTTTATCAACAATCGAGTTCCTCAAACGTTCACCAAATATCCTAAGAACTAATTGGAATTGAAATATGATTACTAAGATGATGTGAAATGGAAAGGGACTAATTAATCTATTGAATTCACTTAACTAGAAAGAAGTAATTGAATCTAACTAAGAACTTGCAAAATTAACTATCAATTATGAATTCTGATTACTGGAAAAGAAATGAAAAATTACTCTATCTACGGAAAGAAACAACAATTATAATCTAATCAGAAGGGACACCTAATGTAAATTTGCTGAAAGGAACAACTATTGTAGCTGCAACCAAAAGGAACAACAATCGTAAATCTAAGGAAAAGGAAAAATGCGGATGAAAATGTGAGGAACTGTCAAGAAATAACTTCAGAAATGGAAATCATAATAGAAATCATTGATAACTAATCAAAATGTCTGTCTTCTATATGCAATCGATCATAAAATCATTAACACACTTGTGCATTTATCCTTGGCTATTGTAAAAAAAATCTGAATCATAAAAAGGAAATCAAACTTCGAACTGATACAATTACAAAACAAGATAGTAACTCCTTCATACTGGGCCCTTGGTCTTCAGAAGTACTGCTACAAGAAACTCAAAGCATGGAAATGGTAAAAACACTCAAAACTTTCATTGATTCCATGACTGGTAAAACATTTACAAAAACTGTTGTGCAGAACAGTTATGAATCTAATTACTTGAATGTGTTTTTTCTTATGTTTTTCTGGATCTATTACCCTCTTATATATTACAATAGTTCAAGTACATCAAGCTATCCTGAGGATCGAAAGATCCTCAGGATTGCTTTACTGTTATAAAATTACAATATAGAAAATGTATTATCTTCAAACTGCTTTGCGCCTAACAAGTCTTCAACCTTTAATAGCTTGCGCACAACCAAAATCTCTTTGGTTATGTTTAGCAGTTATTTGTCCAATTCTGTAACAAAATCAAACCATTCCAATTGTAAATTAGAATCTATTTAATAAAAATTTAATAACAACCCTAAGAGACATATTAATCATATTCTTTCCTATCTATCCCTAACTATCTAAAGAATCAATCAAAATCATATCATAAACTGTGGGAAAAAGGAAGATATTTGTACCTTTTTCGTAACCCAACATACCCCCCAGATTACCTTCTTGCATGTCCTCATGCAAGCTAGAGTCTTTCATGTAAACTAGTTATACTGTAGGGAGGAAACGTAGGTTCACCAGGTCCCCTGAAACTATGGCTTCTTTTGATTTCGTCAAAAGCGGCTTCCTGTCTCTTTTTATTAATTTGAAAATCCTTCTGATAAACTTCTGGAGGAAACCAGAGGAGAGGGGGGTTATACCTGCATCCCATCCAAGCAGGTCCTTCCTCCTGGAGTATTCTAGCATATCTTTCTACTCTGAAGGTTGATGCAAAGAAATTTCTATATCCAATGGGCTCTCTACTTTTAACCTCATCAAAAGATACATCCCATCTTACCTTGGAGGCAACAAGAGATTCTTCCTTGAATTCTTCAAAATATGTGAGACCTGAGTGGATGACATGTAAATGGATAGGAGCCAATGAGTCCACAACCCCTGCCCTTTTCATGAAGGTCTTGTGTCGCATGATGGCTAGGAAGGACTTTGGAGGCTCTCCTCTAATCCAAAGATCTAAACCAGTTTCTCTGTTCATGAACATTTTGCGAGCCTTACCCCATCTGACCTAGTTCCTAGTAAAGGATAGGAATTCCTGAAATTGAATGTCCCCTATGAAAAGGCCAGGGTTGTCTCCTCTAACTTCATCCAAAATGATATTATGGAAATATAATTCACACAGAAGGTATTGTACCTTCTCTTCCTAATCTCTGAAACATGAAATAAATTATGGAACAGTGGTAAAGGAAATGGGTTTACCTGCTCTGATGGCCTTTACACTCAACAATAAATACCATTCCAGCAAGAATAAAACATAATTAGTGGCAGGGGCTCTGCAATTGATGGCATCAGAATAGACATTACAGATGTGTTTGATTTTCTCCAAAGCTTCTTCCAATTGGGTTTGCACCTTTTTGGTCTTCTCTTGGGCTCTGGTAAGTGCAACATAAGTCTCACCCTCTGTTGTTGTCATATCCTTCAATTCTTTAACAACCCTTTGATATTTAGTTCTAATTACCATTTCATGTTGGTGTTGGACCAATGCTTGTTGTGCTTGTGTAAGTTCTTCTTTTAGTCCATCGATGATGACACTCTGTGCCTAAGATTGAGATGTTTTATGTTCTTTCATAACACTCATCTCTTCCCTGGATTGAATCAATGCTTGTTGGGCTTGTCCCAATTCTTCTTTCAACTCATGAATGATGGCACCCTGTTCCTGAGACTGGGATGTTTGATGTTCATTCATTTCTTCATTGGAGTGAATTAATGCTTGCTGGGTTTGTGCAAGCTCTGCCTCCAGTCTATTCATGATAACACTCTGTTCCTAAAATTGCCCTGTTATCATCAGTAATTCACCTCTGTTTTGAGTCAGGGTTTGCTGGGACTGCAGTAGTTCTTCCTCCAGTCTCCTAATAGTAGCATTTTGCTCAAAAAGTTGAGTTGTTTCCTCTAAAACTAAAGTGTTTGTTTGTATCTCAGTATCAACCATCTCTTGTGTTTCTTCAGGAATTACATCTTCATCTTGAACCGTTGCTTCTTCTACCAATACTTCCTTAGGATCTATCTGTATTCCTACAGAAGTTGTACTAGCTGCTTTCTTAGAAAGAGGGTTTCTTCCTTGCATTCTGCCCCATTTGTTTTCTTTCTCTTGTGGATCTTGTCTGCTAGTTCCAACTGTTTCCTCAATTCCTTGATAATATCCTTGAGCTTTCCCACTTTCTACTTTAATATCAAAACCCTCTTAGACTTCTTCTTCAACAATTTGTTTTCTTTCTTTAATTTCCTAATTTGTTTCTGGATTTTGGCTGATTTATGTCTATGGGGGATCTCGAGGTCTTCTTCATTTCGGCCAGCAGAGGGTTGTCCCTCTGTTTCTTCCAAGTGCTTTGTTTTTTCAAGGGGGTTTCTTTCTTCAAAAATAAATTCCTCCCGCGTTGTATCATCTGGAAAGGACATTTCGGTGTTAGGAAATTCTTCAACAAGTTTTGAAGAGGAGCCTGGTTCTAGATATTTTTCTAGATTATTTTTACCTTTGTCATTCAAGGTTCCTAAATTCCCCAAAAACTGATCCATTTCTATATCATAACTCTTAAAAAAGTGTTTTGTTAGGTGCTTTGCTATAGGTTGGGTGTCTCCCTGATTATCATTTTGTGTTGTCTACTCTGCTTGGTCAATGTCTTGAACATTTTCCTATAAAGGATGTTCCATGGCAGTCTGAAGTTCTTCAAGGTGCTCTTTTGCATCTTGAACTACTTCTTTTGTTTCCTGAATTTGTTTGCTTCTCTTCCTTGTCCTAGGGGGGATCTAAGAGAAACCATTGTTCTCTTTTTTCTTTTTGTTACTGCATGTATCTGTGAGGTCCGAGCCTTGTTAATTTGAGAAGGGTCTTCTTTAACTTCAGTTTGGGGCAATGGAGTTTCTCTTTGGGTGGTAGTCTCCTGCTCCAATTGTGGCGGTTATGCTTCAATTTCGGTTGGAGGTGGTGAAATTTCTCTTTGGGTGGTGGTCTCCTGTTCCAATTGTGGAGGTCTATTAGCCTCAATAATTTGAATAGGTTATGTTTCAACTTCAATCTGAGGTGGTAAAATTTCTCTTTAGGTGGTGGTGGCCTACTCCAGTTGTGGGGGTCTATTGGCCTCAATCAAATTCTCCCAAGTCAACTGAGTTTGACTCAGTTCTTTATCCACTATCAATTTAACTAGTTTGTGGTGGCTAATAACTATAACATGATATTTGGACTTTTGTGTCCTTAAAGCGACTTCATGTAATACAGTATCTAGGAAGAAAGGAAGGTTAAGTACTAACCGTTGCTTCAAGGCTGCCAACAATTTAAGATGGCATGGCCAAATTACATCGTACCGTCCAACTATCCCCGCCAATTCCTTCCACAGTTCACTAAGGGTACTGGGATTAAGTCCCTTGCCTTTTTTGTCCAATTCTTCCCCTGGTTCTGTGAAAGATTCCACGGCTTTCCTCAACTTCATGTATTTCCCTGTACATTGAATACCTGTGTTAGAGAGGCATGTGACCTCTGCTATTATTTCCTAGGTAACTGGTATTCGTATACCTTGCACTGTGGAGATTTCTCCTTGCAAGTTTTGAAAGAATTCTAGTGTGACATTTGTGTCATCTCCTTGCAAGCGGTTGAAGTATTCGGTCCACCCTAGGCGGTGCAGGATTTCTCTTGCCTGTTCTGTAACCCGGAGTAATGCCGACTCTCTGCACACACTTCTGCCACCCATATTTCTATGAGAAAGAAAGAATGACTATCGCCCATGTTTACAAATTTGGTTAGACCAGCTGTGGAGAAATAGATGCCAGATATGGAAAATATCTATAACAGGGAATGTATAAAGACATGGGTTTTGTATTTATTGCAATCATTACAGCTAGTTAGAAAGTGTGCCGAGCATCCCCTCATTAATGTAGAGGTCGTCCTCGACCATTAGTGTAGGTGGAAGCAATGAGTGTGGTTATTTCAGGTGAGAGGTAATGATTGCATGACCACCGTCAATAGGGCTAATCATATATAATTTCAAAAAGACACATGCCACCAAAAATCATTTAAATGATAGTCGTTTGATGTGTGGAATTTATAAAGTTATTACACCTATGTGCACAAAAATGATTTATGGAGAAATCGATCAAAAATAAGTTAAATCTGTTCATTTTTGTTTTTAATAATCCACATAACAAAATATTGTTACTTTTCCTAGTGATTGAGTATAACTGATATGATAGCCTCATTTTTTAGTAAAGGAGATCTAGAGACACACAGAAACTTGGTAATTTGAGGTAATCTTCCATACCATAGGTAGAGCCACTACTACCGGCAGGCTTGCCTTTAACCCTTAGATGATCCTCTATCCTTAATACATATGCAAATCATTTTTTTTTTCAAAAATACCATTATCCTGGTTTGGTAGCCAGATGATGATAATGCCACTCACTAGATTATAACTTAAGTGAACAAGCTAGCTCGTGATGAGACCTCTTGTCCTTTGATGAAGGAATATGTCAAAGGCCATTGCCCTGGTGTGGTAGCCATAGTGGGAATGTCACATAGGTTAGTATCCTATGATCGTGGTAGGTTGGCTCATGATGAGACCCCCTGTTCTTTATGAAAAAGGTTTTTGTTGTGTATTTTTATTTATTTGTATTTTCTCTTAATATTTGAATTGACTTTTCCCAAAAAGACCTTTATCCTGGTTTGGTGGCCAGATGATGATAATGCCACTCACTAGATTATAACTTAAGTGAACAAGCCAGCTTGTGATGAGACCTCTTGTCCTTTGACAAAAGAAGATGTCAAAGGCCATTACCCTGGTGTGGTGGCCATAATGGGAATGCCACTTAGGTTAGTATTCTATGATCGTGGTAGGTTGGCTCATGATGAGACCTCTTGTTCTTTATGGGACAATGTTATTATATATATATATATATATATATATATATTATTATTATTATTTTTTTTAAAAGGAGGCTCATCTACTCCTTAAGAGTAAGGGATGGTATAAGGAAGTGTAAATATGACAAGTAAAAGTGTGCTGAAGACCCCTGATAATATAGAGGCAGAATATCATTCAAGTATATTTGTATATATAAGGGAAAGAAACAACTTATGGTGGTGATTGATTATGAACAAGGTTTAAGATATTTCAGAGAGATTATTCCACAAATTTGTTTTTGTTAAGGTGTGAGGGACCATCCACAAAATAATGACATATCGTTATAATGACGATTGGAAAAAGTGTTGGTGAAAATTAATTGATGAAAGCTACACTTCTAGAGGAATGACTAGTGTTTGAATGGTAAATAAGGGAACTGCAATCATGCGAAAAGGGACAGTAGTTGTTCTTTTCAAAAAAAAGAAAGGAACAACTTTTGCGCGAAAAGGGAATAGCAGTTGTTCCACTCAAAAAAAGAAAGGAACAAAAGTTGCGCGAGAAGGAACAGTAGTTGCATGAAAAGGAACAACAATTGTTCCGTTCAAAACATAAATGACAGGTGCGTGAGAAAGAACAATAGTTGCGCAAAAAGGAATGACAACTGTTCCGTTCAAAAAAAGAAATGATAGGCGCGCGAGAAAGGGAACATCAGTTGTTCCATTAAAAAAGGAACAACAGGCGTGCGAGACAGGAACAACATCATCATGAACATGTAAAATACAGAGTCTGTGTAATAAAACAAAACAGGAGTATGGAACAGAAGACGATGCTAATTGTAGTTATCTGTCCTGATTCTTGTTTCCTAGATAAATTTTTATAAAAAAAATGAAAAACAACTAAGCAATAAGTTGGAAAAATATGTACAATATAAACATAATGCATCATTTATGGAGTTTGGGTGGTTGGGTTACCTTCCCAGCCAGCCAAAATCTGCACCGTAGGGTCTTTACTTACTTCTTGATAGAAAGAATCTTTTGAATGTGGTTGGTGGTAAAGTCGCAACTGATGTCCATTGAACAAAAAGGGTGATCTAGACCCATCGATGGTGCTCAAGGTAACCATGCCATTATAATGGACTTCATTAATTTCATACAGCCCTAGCCAGCATGCTTGTAATTTCCCAGGAAAGTCCTAAAATATGGAATCATAGAGGAGTGCCCAGCCGCCTTTATTGAATGATTTCTTCTTGATATGCTTATCATGCCAGGTTTCTCTCTGTCGCTGGATAACAACTGTGCACTCCACAACAGCCAAACGTGCTTCATCCAATTCGTTGAGTCACTGAAGGAATTGTTTATGTGCTTTTGTTAGATTTAGTCCAATTTCCTAGGCCATTCTTAGGGTCTTGATCTCGAATTCTATTGGGAATATGGGTTCTTTACCATAGACTAGATGATAAGGAGAGTAGCCAGTGGTGTTATGCTAGGTTGTACGATAAGCCCATAAGGAATTTGGGAGTTTGGTAGCCCAATTCTGTCAGTTTGTTGAGACAATCTTCATCAGAATTTCCTCTATGACCTTATTGGTGCTTTCTACCTGCCCGTTTTCTTGTGGGTGGTATGGAGAAGTAACTTTGTGCTTGATGTGGTAGCTGTCTAGGGTAGCGGTGATTCTACAACCTGTAAATTGTGACCCTCCATTAGTAATTATTTCTCTAGGTAGTCCATACTGTACAAACAATTTGAAAATGAATTTGATGACTACTTCTTCTATTGCATTTGGTAAAGCTTTCGCCTCTACCCATTTGGTCATGTAATCCATCACAATGAGAATATAGGCCTTTTGGTTTGACTTTGGATTAAATGGGCCGACAAAGTCCAGCACCCATCTTTCAAATGGTTCTACAACTAGTTGTGTTTTCAAGGGAATTTCATCAGCTTGACCTGCTTTCCCCATCCGCTGGTAGCTGTCGCATGTCTAGACATATTTCTTGGCATATCTAAATATTGAGGGCCAATAATAACCCATCTGTAAGATTTTGTGTCCAGTCCTGTGGTCTACGAAATTCCCCCCATAGGGTTCGTCATGTCCTGTTTTCAGTATGTCATAGATTTCATCCTCTCATACACATCGCCGGATCTAGAGATCAGCTCCTGTGTGGAAAAGATGTCCATTGATCCAAGTGAATCATGCACTACACTGGACGATCAGTCATCTTTACTTTGATGATAAATGTGTCGGTAATCTTCTCACTACTAGATAGTTTGCTACATCAACATACCAAGGTGGTTTTGTGTCAACAACAAACATATGCTCATCCGGGAATTGATCCTCAGTTGTTAATGAGTCGTCTATTTTTGGGAATCAGGACAGGAAGTCTGCGACAAGATTTTCTCTCCCAGGTCAATCTTTGATGGTGATATCAAATTCTTGCAATCATAACAAACATCGGGTGACCCGTCCATTAGTAATTAGTTTATTATCTAGATATCTAATGGTAGAATGATCAGTATACAGGATAACTGGATAACCTATTATATAATGATGAAATTTATTGATGGCATGTTTAACAACTAAGAAATATTTCTCTGTTACTGTATAATTAAGTTCGACTGGGGTTAGATTCTTGCTAATAAAATAAATGGCGTAGGGTTTCTTTTCTTCTTCCTACCTCAGAACAATGCCTATGGAAATGTCTGAGGCATCAGTGGAGATTTGAAATGGTATTTTCCAACTAGGTACTCTCAACACTAGCACTGTTGAGATCAGTTTCTTGAGTCCTACAAAAGCCACATTTCATTTATCAAACCATTGGAATTCTACATTTCCTATCAAAGCATGTAAAAGCACAACGTTTTTTGAAAAATTTGGCATAAATCTGTGATAGTATCCTGAAGCACCAAGAAAACTATGTACCTCAATTTGTGTGTGTGGAGTAGGTAGATTAAGAATTACCTCAATTTTTGCTAGATCTACTCTAATTCCATCTGCAGAAATGTAATTCCCTAATACCACACCTTTTGTCATCATCATGTGACATTTTTTGTGGCTTAAGCATAACCTGGTAGCGATGCACTGTTCTAGTACCCTCTCGAGATTAGTCAGGGCTTGATCGAAATCGTTGCCATATGGAGTAAAATCATCCATGTAGACTTCGAGCCCTTTGCTAATAAGATCATTGAATATGCTTAGAATGGCCCTTTGGAATGTAGATGGACCGTTACAGAGTCTGAAGGGAAATACTTTGTAGGCAAAGGTACCCCAGGGACATGTGAATGTCATTTTATCCTGATCTTCTGGGGTAATCTGGATCTGATTGTAGCCATTGAAACTGTCTAGGAAAGAGAAGAATTTCTTCCCTGCCAAGGTATCCAGGACCTGATCGATGAAAGGTAATGGAAAATGATTTTTTTGAGTAGCTTTGTTTAGTTGCCTGTAATCAATGTCGATTCCCCACTTTCTGTTTTTCTTTGGGATGATGACTAATGGGGAAACCCATCGACTATCTGAGATAGGGTATATAAAATCTGTGTCCAACAACTTTTGTAGCTCTTATTAAACAATATATCTAAGGTGGGGGTTCAGTCTTCTTTGCAGTTGTCAGATAGGTCGAGAGTCTTTCTCAATATAAATGTGGTGTGTGCAGAGTTGTGGATCAATACCTTTCATATCAAAGTACTCCCATGCAAACTCTTGCTGGTATTTAGAGATAGTTTGAAATAGATTTTGTTGTTGTTTCTCTTCTAGGTTGGCATTAATGTTCAGAGACTTCCCTGGTGCGATCTCAACAGATTTTCTATTGTGAACAACAGTAGTCAGAATTTGTTATTCCATTAGATCTTCTAATGGATCTCCTTGTGCTTCACAGTCTAGAACAACTTGGAGCATCTGGCATGTTTGGTTACTTACAACGGTTGGGTTGTTAATAAACCCACTGATTACATCATCTTCTAGCTAATTTTTGTGCCTAAGGGCTTCTTCCATCGTCAGTGGGGCACGCAGATCCTTCTCAGGATATTGTGGTGGTGGAAATTGCGGGTGTACAATCGTTGGACTAGGTTTGGCTGGAGGATATAAGATGATATTCCTTGTAACCCCTCCTCTAGAAATTGTCATTGTACCCAATCAACAACCTATGTATGCATCAGTTGTCGAGCCATGGTCTTCCCAATATCAATGGATGCCCTTCAAGTCCACTTTTTGGGTTGATGATGAGAAAATTTGTGAGATATTCCCAAGAATCAACTGAAATGGCTATATCATGTAGTGTGCCGAGTGGTTTGACCACTGATCGATCGACCAATTGCAACATAATCAGGGTTGGGTCGAAAGAGTGAAGACCCAGGGCATTGCAGGTTTCCATAGTTAGAATATTGATGGCCACCCCCAAATCAACTAGGGTATTTGGAAAGGAACAACCCTGAATCTGCACTGTTACTATGGGGTTCCCCGGATCTACATATTTAACTGGTGTTTCTCTACCTAAAATTAGATCAGATAAGGCTCCCACTACATGAACTGTTGATGATGAATTTTTTATTTTTCTGACGGGCTTCCTCCCACATAGCTCCTTGATTGTCTTTGCGTAGATCGGTATGTCTTGCAGGGCTTGCAGGAGTGGAATTTTGATGTATAAATTCCTGAGTTCCCCTACAATGTCGAAGTCAAGATAGACAGTGGGTTTCACTATCATCAGTCTTTTGGGGAACGAAGGGGAGGGAATTGCATCCTTATCAGAGTCTTGTGATTCGACTATGTTCTCCCTTGCCTGATTTTTTTTGTTATTACCATTGTCGAGGGTGTTACTGCTGGTTGTTTTTCATTCCCCTATTCTTGGGGAACATCATTTTGTTTAGGAGAGATAATGCACCCCGATTTTAACTGAAGTTCATTGCACCCTATTGAATTGATTTCCCCTTCTCCACTTTCCATAATCTGGATGAGATGAGATGGTTTGTTATTGGGATCCGGGTGGGGTTGGGCTGGTAATTGAGGGCGCAATTGTGATTGGGGCAATGGGAGTGGAGTTTGTAATGAAGGTTGGGTTTGAGAGGTCATCCCCATAGGTTGGTTATTCATCCCCATGGGGCGCTGCCAGTTCTGGTTCCAATTTAGGTTTTGGGTAGTCGATTTAGGCCATTGTGGAGGGTAGGTATTATTCAAATTTTTCCAGGATGAGGTGGTGTATTGTGAATTTGGCCAATTGGAACTCGTAGTTGGTTGATTTTGCCAGTTGGGGTTTGTGGCAGGTTGGTTTTTCCAAGTGGGGATTGTAGGTGGGTATTGTTGGGGCTGCTAGTTCTAATTAGTAAATGGCTAGCCCTGCCATGTGATGCCAACATTCTGCTATTGATTATACTATCCATGATTTTGTTGTTGATTGTACTATCCAAGAAAGAAAGAGGAGGGGTCCTGAAATGTATTTTGAGGCCAGGACTACCACTGACGGCATTGATCCATCAAATATAATGGTTATGTTTCTTCTTCTGCCTCTTTGAATACAACTTTCAATCCGGGAAGTGATGGGTAGTCTTCTGTGTCATGATCCTTGGCGCAAATAGCACAGACCCGAACTATATCCAAGGGGCATTCCCTTGGACCATGTTTCTTTCTGCACCTATGGAAAAATATAGCCAAGGTCTGTTCTGCCTCTACCTTTTTCTGTTTGGCCCGCAATACATCCAATTGTGTAGTCAGAGTGCTTAAAATATCTATTTTAAAGTTTTCTAGGAGATTACTGATTTCATCTTGTGTGACACCCCCACTAGAAATATTATTATTTCTTGTGAGAGACATCTGCATTCCTGACCTGGTCTGTGTACTTCCTCGTGAGCACCTGATACACAATAAAACAATATCTTCATAAGTTTCCTGATAAATGTCACCTTTCCCCATTAGATTCAATGTTTCTACCCATTCATC
>ML827234.1:38714-66255 GCA_009831015.1 Picea engelmannii | reverse complement strand
CGTAAGTCAAGCACGGTCTCCTCGGTGTTAGGCATATATCAACTCATTCATGTCAATCACTACACGGTCATTCTTATGCTGAAATCATTTACAATTTCACAAGTTCTATGAGCTAACATCTACTCCCTATCATCAATTACTACAGAGACATTCTTACACAGGAAACAATTACAATTCCACCAGTCTATGAACATATGTGACAGCATATAAATTTCAAATGCAATATAAGCAAAACACTTATCAGAAATAACTTCAACAATGGAAGCAATTGCTGAGAGGGGTGCTCGTTTCCACCCAACCGTAGGCGTAGCGACTCCTACTGGATTTACCACTAACCACCCCCGAGCTGAGACCACGATGTCCCGAGACCTGCGTCTCTCTGTCTGCCAGTGCCCAAGAGCGAAGGTTGCAATCCCTTCCTCTCTGTGATCACTCACTCTGCGTAAAAATTGCCAGAGTTCCCCTCGCGTCTGCCCCCCTTCAAATCGTTTCAGCCATACGCCTTATCCTCTCCCGAGGTTACGTGTGGCACGATTTCCCTCGCACTGATCAGGCCTAACGTCCCTACGGATGGGCGGTTCACCATCCCATCCCTCATCAAGACATCCGCCTACCAGTCTGCGAGCCATTAATTTTCAGGGCCAGCGAGCCGCTTTTGGTTCTCCGGGCCAGTGGAGTCCAAATACGGTATTTAATTCTCAGTGGAAGTTAATGCCACCTTTTCAGGTGCCTTCCACCACCATCGTGGTCTCTTTTTCTGCACATCCCCTCTCAGCAGTTCTGTAATAGAAATTCATAATGTTATTTACATTTATCGACCTTCTTCATAAGGTCCCTTCACATCATACGTTCACATTTTCATCATGCTTTAGCATGGTAATTCCTGTATTAGGATCAATTACAAATTTGGGGGAAACAGGGTGTTACAATTGTAATGTAAAGGGTATAGGTCAACCCCACCTTAATGTAATTGATAATTAATCTGGTTAATATTAATTATATTATGAGATAGAGAGGTCAGCCCTGTTGTGCTAATAGACACTTATGTTGACAGGTCAAGTCTAATATAAGTAAAGGTAAATTCCCCATTGAGGAATCATATCTTTTGTGTGAGTTTGTAAATTTCAGCAAGTACATCTACTTGGGAAAAGTGTGCACCTCTCTTGGGCGCTAATCTTCAAGGGTTTGTGAGCACCCTTTTGTGTGCTAGGTTTTCTTGGTGGTGAAGGTATTTCTCTTGAAGAATATAACAAAGGATTGTCTAGGTTTTCTTCCCTTGTTGATAAGGGTTTCCCATGATACTTCTTGTGTACTTGTGCAGGTGTTTCTTCTTGTGATCTTGGTTGCTACAACAAATTGTCTATGGTTTAAGTAAAATGCTAAAATAAATGAACTTCATGCTTAAGCCTAGCTTATTGAAAAATCAACACGACTCTTTGGTTCAACTCATCCAACTTCTTCAAGAGAAACCCAATCCACCCAAGGGATACATAGTGCAACAATATATCATGAAGTATAAAGGGAACTTTTTTCTAGTACAAGATTTGACTTTGAAACATGGGTTGTTAGAGGAGATGCATTCATCTCCTACTATGGGTCACTTTGGCTTTCATAAAACTATGAATGCATTGAGCACTATTTCTTTTCAGAAGGAATGAAAAAAGACATCTAGAATCTTCTAGTTACATGTGATGCTTGTCAACAGAACAAGGTTGGGGCAATGAAGACCCGTGGGGCTTGAAAACCACTACCACTACCAAGCACTGTCTACACTAACATCTCAATGGATTTTCTCATGGGACTCCCAAAATATTTCAATAAATCACTCATCATGGTGGTAATTGACCAACTTTTGAATTATGCTCACGTGTGTGCCCTACAACATCCATTTATGCCCTCCATAGTTGCCCAAGTTTTCATGGATCAGAGTTACTAGTTACATGGCATGCCCATTTCCATTGTGTTGGATCATGATGCTGCATTCACTAAAAAATTATATTAGTTATTCAAACTTAATGGCACACAATTGAAAATGACCACTATTTATGAGCTCCAAATTTATGGTCAAGCATAAGTGGTCAACAAATGTTTAGAAACCTATTTGAGATGCTTTGCTTCATACAGACAACACCAATGGGCATTGTGGCTACCCCTTGTAGAATGTTGGTACAATACCACTTATCATGGTGCTTCCATAATGACACCATACGAAGGTTTCTATGGACAAAACCACCCATTAGTGGCTTCATATTACCTAGTGCATCCAAGGTTCATGAAGCATATTGTAAGATACTCACCAAAGAGACCATTCTCTACACCCTTAAAGACAATCTAGCTATGTATTAAAATAGAATGAAGCAACAAGCTAGTTATCATCACTCTAAGCATTCTTTTGTTGAAGGGGATCAAGTGTTTCTTTGTCTTCAACCTTATAAATAGATATCTCTCAAAGACAAAGGTTATCATAAGCTTGCACTAAATTTCTATTTACCCTATCATAATCTCCAATGCATTAGACAAATTGCCTACAAATTGTCTCTTCCAACCCACTCCAAGATCCATCCAATCTTTCATATGTCATGTTTGAAGACAATAGTGGAGTTTAATTGTCAAGTCCAGGCTAGCCATCTAGAACTTGATGAATGAGGGTTCATTTGGATACAACTTAAAGTAGTATTCGCCACCAAGGAGTGTCAACTATGCTAACACATGGTATGGGAAGTTATGATCCAACGGAAATATATGGAACCCATGTTGATATTATGGTAGTTGTGGGAGGTATTAACCTCCACGTGTAACCCTGACAAGAATAGAATATTCTGGGAAGCAAGAAGAAACCCTAAAGCATGGATAATAACCCTAGGAGGCAAGTCGACTCAAGAGAATATTTATTATTGAGTTATTAGCCTCCAGAAGTATAAGTCATCCCAGACAGCTTAAAGAGAACAGTATAAATATAGGGCATTGGATCTCATTTGACACACACATCTTCCAAATGCATAAATGTAAGAGTGCGCACTGTAGAAACTGGGTAAGTGTGCAAGTTTGGAGAGTAGTTGTAGTTGTAGCTATTGCAACCTGTATTCTTGGTTTAGGATTGGAATTTCTATTGGTTATGGTTTGGACTTTCTGCCTTATGTGTAGCCCCAGAGAGAGGTACACTACATTGATTGTCTATTAGGCCTAGGGTTTTCTTTCAGAATCATTCTCTGTCAAGATTACGATGCTCGGGGGTGGCTTCGACCTATGGTTGGGTGACAATATTGCTATATTGTCTATGGTTAATGAGCACATCTATTATTTCTAACAAGTTATGGGCACACACTATCTTCAGATAGTCTAACCGTTGGAAGATAGATTGGGAGGATTTGCTCAGTTACAGTTGCAGTTGCAGTCAGTTTTTGTTGCAGCAACAAAACCCTAACCCTCTTGTTGAGGCACCTTAAGTGAAGAGATTGACCTAATTTTTGGATAGCCTAGTGCGCCCTAACCCAACGCACCTCCTAGTACTCTCACCAAGCTAAGACGCCAAGTTTGAGTTTTTGGTCAAAGTCAAAGGTTGACAAAGTCAAAGTCAAAGAAGTCATGACTTACTCTATGAAGTCAGAAAACAAGTTAGAAGGGGATTCTAACTTCTGAGCATGGAAGACAAGGATTCACCTCATCCTTTCCAAGAATAAAGTGTTGGATATTGTGAAAGGAAAGATTGTGGAACCACAGTTTGAAGAAGGAAAAGAGAAGGAACCTCATAACGTTGCAATTATGGAGAAGTACAAGGACAATGACATCAATTCCATGAGTATCATAGTGGACTCTGTAAAAGACTTCTTGGTACCCTACATATCTCATCTTGACTCATCTAAGAAGATGTACGATGCCCTAACTAACCTCTTCTCTGTCAGAAACATTGGACAAGTAATGAGTCTGAAGAATGAGCTCCATGACATGAAAATGAATGTTGATGACATCATAACATCATACTTCGTGACAATCTCTCAGATAAGATATCAACTACAAGCTATTGAAGAAATCATTTCAGAGAAGGAACTGGTAAATATAGTACTCAATGGTCTTCCCAAGACATGGGATGCATTTGTTGCAAGCATGAACACAAGGAAGGAGTATCCCACATTTGAAGAACTCTAGACTTGTTGTGCACAAGAAGAATCAAGGATTAATGCAAAAGAGAAGCCCCAAAAGAAATACGATGATCAAGAAGGTTCAAGAATAAGAAGAACTTTGACTCAAGGAAGAAACCAAATCAAGAAAAGGATATGTCAAAGATACAATGCTTCAACTGTCAAATATATGGTCACTACAAGAACCATTGTCCCGAGTTAAGAAAAAGGAAGGAAATAGCCAAAGAAACAGTTGTCGAAGAAAGGGAACCCTCAAAGAAGGCCAAGCAAGATAAAACAAACCTCTTCTTCTAAGTCAAGGTAACAATATTCGTCATAGTTCTTGTACATACCATGTTTACATAGTTTCTATATATATCTTGCATATCTATTTCCTAGAAGATAAGATATTCAAGTGAAACAAATACCTATGGAAGAATAACAAGATAAGGATTACTATCACAATGACTACAAGTCAAGCAATACGCATGAGAAGATGAAGTACATTGACAATCCTTGGTAACAATTCTTGTGGTAGCTATTACATAAGTAACAACTGAAAGATAAGCCGAAATCATAATCAAACTTGAAAAAACCTATAAGAAGTAAAAACAGAAAGAAGTCAACAATCAAGAGGAAATTAGAAAAATACTTGTGACACTTAGCAGAAAGCAATAAAGATGCAGATGGAAGCGTGAACTCTCTTATATGGAGGGAGTTGATTATATAATTCCAAAAGAAGAGCAAGAATTCATGCATGAAGCAAGGATTATGAGGGAGATAATCCTAAATTATATGATCCATCGAGGATTATGAAGTATCTTTCCATGTTCCAATTGAAAGTAGCAACCATGATAAACTGTACGTGTTCATTTTCACTCTAGAAGAAGTCTTCTTTGAAAAGAAGCCTTAAAGTATCCTTGGTTGTCCATCTACATCCATGATCCTATGATGAAAGGAAGAAGTTGGAATCTTCAGGGCATGTAATCTATAGAAGACTCCATGGACCCAAGATCTAAAGTGAAACATGAGGAAGAACATGAAGATTCCAAGAAAGAAAGAAAAGCCAAAACAACTAGTTATTATACTGTGAATCAAAAGAGTACCAGCTTGGTTTGAACCCACTAGAAGCAATCAAGCAGAAGTAATGGAAGATATGATGAAGAACATTATATGTAATAAATTGTGAAAAGGGACTATGAATGGAAGCATTACTAGATTCAGAACTAGAGGTTCTTCCAGAAGGAGGAGAAGAGTATGATAACAAGTTGCTCCCGTAAACCAGATATACCTCTATCTGAGCTATTATTTCTCTTGCAGTATCCATGGATTGAAGTTTACATCAGTTGGTTGTAAAAGAATGTTCTTCCCAATAAGAGCATTTGAGGAAGAAGCTTATGTTTTTGAGGTATACCAGAAAGAGACCCATGCATGCAGATATAAGAAGACCTTGTATGGATTTAAACAACTTGATGCAGAGCATCTCATATACAACAGAAGCATGGTGAAAACTTACTATGACAGAGATATCAGAATAGTTACTCAGAAGTTTGGGATGATGGATTACTAATCCATGGAAAACTCTCATGATGACAGAAGAAGTGTTAATTGGATATATTTCAGTTTGATCCTTGCCACGATGTCATGAGCTAGCAGGAAACATAAGTGTTTAATTCGACCATGATATATATTCTAATCATCAGAGCTACATGAAGCCTTTAGAGAAAACCAATGTTCCATAACAAACCAAAGTACATTGATATAAAGCATTACATTCTCTGTGATGAAGTCCAAAAAAGAGAAGTGGTTCTCCAATATATCTCCACAGATGAGAAGATAGCAAATATTCTGGTAAAACCTTTGTCCAAGATGAAAAGTTTGCAAGCTTGGGATCGTGGAGACAACTTCCTTATTGAAAAAGGAAGAGATTACTCCCAAGTTGGGAGGGAGCACTGATGTGTTATTGATTTATGTATAGTCATTTTTCAGTTCGAAAAATGGTCCAGGATGAGCAGTTCCTTTTCAGTTCAGAAAGTGGTTTGAGATTTATGACGGACATGAATATTTCAGTTCGGAAAATGGTCCAAATCGGACAATCATTTTTGCAATGAAAATGGTTCGATAGATTGTTGATGTACCATAGACAACAATTCCCCTTGTGGCCAGTGTGGGGGAATGGTCTAGGACAGTCATTCTTCTTGGCAGTCACTCTGAGTAGTGGTCATGTAGAATGGTTTGCCTCACTGGGAAGTCATTATTTTGAAGTTCATAGTTGTGAACAGTTTCGAAGAATGGTTTGTTTTGGAGGTTGGTGCAGGACAATCATTTCCATTAGGAAATGGTCCAGACAGTCATTCCCTAGGGCAGACTCATTCTATCCAGGTTGCACTATTTTTAGTGCCGAAGGAATGGCCCAGTTAGGTGAATGGTCCAGGTTCAACAATCAGAGATAGGCATTCCCTAGGGAAAACTCATTCTCTCCAGGTTGCACTATGACTAGTGCCGGAGGAATGGCCCTGTTAGGTGAATGGTCCAAGATAAAAAATCAGGGACAATTATTCTTCTATGCTTGGAAAGAATAGTCCATATATCCCATGGATGATGTTTTACTTTCCAAGGGTAGATACTCTTCCAGATCTCACATATGTGAGTGGAAGAATGGCCCCGATGACTCATTTTATATCATGATATTGTTTTCTATGCAGGTTGATATCATATGGTATGATTGCTATGGATATTGTATGTCTCTGGACAATATATGTATGCTATTGTGGTGGATGTGTTCCACTGGATGTGACTATGTGTCATTGATTAAGTATCCTTGTGATACTTGGTGTGGTAGTGTACCACTGGATAGTAGTTGTGTATTGCTATGGATAGACACAGTTGTGTTCTATTGAATGACATTGTTTTGATTGTCATGTAGACTATCAGTAGTGTTGAAAATGATTATCACCTAGATGGATAGTCAGTGTGCTAGTGGACAGACATTCTCTAGGCGGAAAATGGTCCAGGACATTTATTCTTCTAGGACATATGTATAGAAATATTCCTTGTAGCCCATGGCGTGGCTTCCATCATCTGTTGAAATAGTTATTCTTCTAGGACATATGTCTGGATTAGAAGAATGGTTCTTGCATCACTCTGTGGAGTGAATGACTTATTCAGTATCATGCATGATTACTCAAATGGAGTATGGCTTCGAGATATGATACAGTTGATGTTATCAGATGATATTGATAATGATGAGGGTGCTCGTGATCCAATCATGAGATAGCTTGTATGGCTATGATGATGCTACTGATTGAATGGTATGTTTGTGCTCAAGACCATTTCTTTCAATACCTCCCTAGCTAGGAGGGAGTGTTGATATTATGGTAGCTGCAAGAGGTATTAACCTCCACGTGTAACCCTGACAATAATAGAATATTCTGGGAAGCAAGAAGAAACCCTAAAGCATGGATAATAACCCTAAGAGGCAAGTCGACTCAAGAGAATATTTATTATTGAGTTATTAGCCTCAAGAAGTAGAAGTTGACCCAAACAGCTTAAAGAGAACAATATAAATATACAGTGCCATATCTCATTTGACACACAAATATTGCAACTGCATAAATGTAAGAGTGCACACTGTAGAAACTGAGTAAGTGTGCAAGTTTGGAGAGTAGTTGCAACTACAGCTACTGCAACCTGTATTCTCGGTTTAGGCTTGGAATTTCTATTGGTTATGATTTGGACTTTCTGCCTTATGTATTATCCCTGGAGAGAGGTACACGACATTGATTGGCTATTAGGCCTAGGGTTTGCTTCCAGAATCATTCTCTGTCAAGATTACAGTGCTCGAGGGTGGCTTCGGCCTATGGTTGGGTGACAATATTTCTATATTGTCTATGGTTAAACGAGCACATCCAATATTTCTAACAACCCAAAGATGCTATTTGGGAACCAATAGTGATTTTATAGCAATTTCCACATCTCTATCCTTGAGGAAAATGTTGCTTTTGAAGGAGGAGTGCATCTTAAGGTCCTACCCAAACCCCCCTACTTCAAGGTACTTAAGATTTAGGCAATTAATGTATGAGGCCACTTTCTTTGAATAAGGCCCATTACATAGTTAGTGGTAGTTACTTAATGTAAAAGGGTCATATTTATTAAATAAGGACCACTAGGTAGTTGGCACTCATTAAGGATGAGACCACACGTAGTTAGGGTTTTTCTCTTAAGAAAATATTTATAAAGCTACAAGGCTATGTAATGTTTTGTGAAGTGTTGTTATTGTATTAAGATCTCTACTTATATGAATTTTCCCCCTCGAAGAGGCCCATGAGCATTGCTCACTTTTTTGGAGATCTTTAATACAAAGGTTGTATTCTACATGTTTAATCTTATTTACTATTGTATTTGATTTTTTGCATTTAATTTCTTTGAATATTATTCATGTTCTGTTATTTTTATTGTTTAAGTACATTACAACAAACATTCTCCAGCTCTCAACCAAATTATCAGGTATGAGGGGTAATATGTACATCAAGATTAAATCATGTTTGATTCAACTTAGGATAGTGTTATATGTTTAAATATGTCAATTGTCTTTATGTCAAAGAATTTGATGGCTCCTTGGTAGGAATGTTTGGCCACTCGACCCCATTCTTCTACCTCATCTTTTCAATAATTCCAAATATTAGAGTTGAAGTAGAAAATGATGGATTATGTAGTTGCCTTTAGAGGTTGGATTCACAAAAGGTGGAGTCTATTCTTCACATTTGTTTGTGCAACCACTATGATTAACAAATGATGGAATTAGCCAGTTGATTGGAGACAATGGATAATCCTTTCATTGATTTCTTGACTAAGGATAAGTGCAGATGAATGTGCTCCCTCAAGATCCATAATTTCACTTAAAACAATAAAAGGAAGTAACCTCCATGAAAAGGGTTCCATACTTAACATCAACCAAATTAATATGAGAATAAAATGAATATGAATCTAGATTAAATGGTGAGATTTGCTAACTACATTGTTTGAGAATAAAATAGTGTGTCACTTCTCTTGCAAAACAAATTAGTGTAATGGAATGGTATATGCGAGAGATTGTGTGGCAAGCTAGAGTAAAATAATAAAGTGCATAATGTGTTCCATTAGTATTAGAATGAGAATGGCACAATTAGTTCATGAGAATGAGAGCTAGAGTAAGCCCCTTTATTGGGCAACAACATCAAACTCATAATCCTCATCGGTGATAAGATTAACCCTTCCTTTGGACACAAAAGAGATTGTAATGCCTTGATTGATATTGAGTCAAGGGTGTAGTGTAAACGGTAGTACAAGGGTGAATGTTGAGAGATGATAAATGTGGTTTTTGGTTTTGTGGTTGTCATTGGTTGTTATGATTTTCTTGATCGAATAAGGGATTTGGTGGGTTTATAAGTTCAATCTACATTTTTCTAATAAAATTCAAAGAAAAAAAACTATATTATTAAAAAAATATCAATATTATTTTTAATAATAGTGTACATTCCAAAAAATTAAAATAAAAAACTATGTTATAAAAAAATATTATTGAAAAACTATATTATTAAAAAAATATCATTAAAAACTATATTATCAAAAAAATATCATCAATTTCAAGTATTTTTAATAATATTGTAAATCCCAAAGAATAAAAATAAAAAACTATGTTATAAAAAAATACCATTGAAAAACTTTTTTTTGTTAATTTGTGCGGGACCTGTTGTTTACGCGATTAAACTGTACCTGTGGCTTGTACCCGGCCTGAGCCACACCAACCCTTAACATGGTTGGATTTTTTGTCCCCGCGGGTTTCGAACCGGTGACTTTAACATCACGAAGTAACTTAACAACACACTCCGTCACCGACTGTCCTACACCTCAGGGACTCATTAGCTATGTACTTGATAAAATAGACCCTTATCTATTTTGAAAACTCTTATAAGTAAAAATTCTTTAATTAATATAATTTTAAAAATTTTAAAACTAGTTTCATTTCCTTTTAAGATAAGTTTTATAAAGTAATATTAAATAGGTTCATATTAATATAATTTGGTCAATAAAATCTGAAATCAGCGTAATTAAATTAAGTTTGAAAGATTTTATTGTGAATATGGCCTTTTTAATAAATTACATCAACATTTCAATTGTTTTTTGTTTTTCTATTCAATATGACACGTGGAAAGACGCGCATCGTTTGAAAGGAAGCATGCACAGACAAAAAATCAAGAAACGTGAGAAGCACGTTCACCGCACTTGTCGCTTGTCATTTCCAATTTGATTTTTAATTAATACTGAAAAAATATATGGAATAAAATAGAACACATTGAAAGACACGCATCGTTTGAAAAGAATCATGGGCCCACACAAAGGAATGTGAGAAGCACGTTCACGGCACTTGTCCATCTACCATTAGATTTAATTGATAACTAAACATTCAAAATATATATTCAATTCTTAATAATTACGAGTTGTCAAAAAATCAATGGAACTTGTGAGAACGGTGGGTGCAACTTGTGAGATAAACATTGAAAATATATATTCAATTCTTAATAATTACGAGTTGTCAAGAAATCAATGGAACTTGTGAGAACGGTGGGTGCAACTTGTGAGATTATTATGTTTGTGGACAAAAACGGATCGGAGTAGGTTAACTTGGGAGTAATCTAATAAAAGGTGTAGGGGTCAATATTTTTTGGAGATCTAAAATTCTTATTGCTCAATTAAGCACTAATTCTCATCAACTCCGTTGTGAAACAGGACCCTGGAAAAGGCCAAAAGAAAGGTGGGAAGAAAGAATATGTATTTTGTGCTCTTCCGAAAAAGTGGAAACAGAAAAACATTTCATTTTAGAATGTGAGGCCTTCAAAGACAGCAGGGAAAATTATGCAGATATTCTGGCAGCTAGTTCTTGGAATAATCTATTCAGCGAAGAGTTTATCGAGAAGCTGGGAGTGGTTATTGTAAAACTTCATAAGAAAATGGCGGAATACAAAAGCCAGATGGAAAAACAATCTGTCTCATAGGCTATTTTTAGCCTCGTGGACGTTAAAAATACTTTCTTTCTTTCTTTCTTTTTTCGAGTTATTTTTCCGGTATGTTTTGCTGCTGTGTGGTTTTAAATTTTGGATTAATTCAGAACTTTGTTCTATTTTTTGAACATTTCGATTGGTTTAAAATGAAACAAAACCCCTGAAGTAAGATTATGAAATACATAAAACTTTGATCCATAAAAAAACTCACCGAATTCGGGCCCACTTTTTTTCCCACTTTTCCACGAAACTTCAACCTGCTTTCCCGATCTACACGCCACCCTCATATTATTTCTTTATAAAAATTCACACCGCCTCATGACATCTTGACACATTTTCCTCCTCCTTCCTCCTCTTTCTCTCGGAGGTCGACTGTTCATAAATCATGGCGGTCCATGCCATTGCTACCGTCCCCTTCTTTTCTTTCTTTCACATGGTTCCAGAGCTTTTTCTGGGCAAGGATGAACTGGACAAAATAGCTTGTCAAAGAGAAGAAGATGGCGCTATGGAAATCGTCTCTCTACTCCAGATTGTTATTTTCTTCTCAATGCGCTCAAATCGGTGGTTGAATGATCAACCACATGTTTCAAGCCCTCTGATCTTCGTTGGACCAGCTAAAATCGGAAGTATGTTCAAGCCCTACCGCATAGCCAGCAGTTTCTTCAAAAATGGAGAATAGCCCTGCTTGAATGTGGCCAAATATCCAAGAGGTTTGGATAAAAAAGCAGAAGATTTAGAAAGGATGGTACTTTCCCAGCAGCACAACGGGAAATCTTCAAAAGCTGAGGCGTTTGGAAGTCATCAATCTATAAGCTAACAGGCCTTAATAGATGACACTTCCGAGAGTTCTTATTCTCTCATGCCTTCTGCAAATCTCACCCAGTGCCAATATTTGAATACATGGTAGACCATGAATGACAAATCTTACTGGGAAGATCAATTGGATAAACTTGGCCGAATACAAGAAGATTGAAAATAGACTTAAAATTAGCTATGATGCACTCAATGGAAAGGAGCATCAACTATTCTTCTTGAATATGGCATGTGTTTTCATGCCAGAATATAAAGCAGGGATATGGCCATAAGCATATGGAACAGATCAGGGTGGAAAACATGAGAAAAGTGCATGCATGATCACTTTAAAGATTGATTTGGGAAGAGATATTGTGCATYAGTGCATTSTCACCTTAGAGATCTAGGAAGAAATATTGGAGGTCAGGAGAGGGAKTCAGAGATTYTATAGAAATTTGGGAAGAAATATTGGAAGTCAGTTGAAGGATTCAGAAGAAATATTGGAAGTCAATAGAAGGATTCARAGATCTTATAGAGATCTGAGAAGAAATATTGGAGGTCAGTRGAAGAATTCAGAGATCTTATAAATCTAGGAAGAAATATTGGAGGTCARTAAAGGTATTCAGAGATGTAGGCAGAGATATTGTGGATCACKAACGGTCTTCAGGATTAGTGCCGCGTTGTTTGTCTTTGGTGTGAAAGCAAAGAGATTCATGCTCTGAATCAATCCTGTCATTTGGCAGAGGAATTTCGTCATCTGCTCTGTATTTTGCTCTGTATTTCGTGATSTATATTATACCTATCAATTTYTCTCGGTTTGGTTTGCAWAATATTTTTYTATGATTATTYTAAMYTGTTTATAYTTTTATWAAATGAAATGGTTTTTTWAWCATATAAATTTGTATGAAATTATTATTTTTTGTTGTTTAAAATTTATTTTTTGAGTGTARAAATAAATTCARCATATTATAAAATGAAATGTTTTTTTAGTTTTAACATAAATCTGCACGAAATTACTATTTTTTATGGTTTAAAATTTATTTTTAAATACAAAAATAAATTTAACATATTGAAAAAAAAATCTATAAAATACTAAATTTATTTAAAAATAATCCACTTAAAGTGAATTCAATACCATTTCTTAATTATTTACTTCAAATAATTTTTAGATAATAGCTTGTTCATAATTCTGCTCTTTGGTTTAAAATTTTGATATATGTTAACTTTAATTATATTTTATTTTATTTACATGACTTTTATTTAATAAATATCAATCCATTTTCTAATGTAATTTATTTTTCATATTCCAACAATTTGAAGAAGGTAAAACAATTTGAACAAGGGAAAAGTTTGATGGTTCCACCTTAAAGCAGTCATTCAACTTAAAAAAATGAAACCCACAAGGATTTGAACAAGGTAAAAGTTCGATGGTCCCCTTTTAAATGAATAGTGAAATAGTATAAACTTAGTTTTCTTTTATTTATTCTTCTTTATGAATGATAAATAACTGTTTTTTTTAAACCCCTTTTCATTTCATTATGGATCTATGTTGATTACAACGTATGATTTATTAATATTATTATTTAAGTTTTCACATATTATTAGTATTTAACTTATAATATATTAGCATTATGGTTTTGGTTTTGGTAATTAAAGAGTTTGAAGAATTTTATTTAAAGTTTTTGTCATAATTAAAATTTTGATTTTAGGTATATTGTTTTTTAGGAAGACAAGAGGCTACCTCAAATTGCTTCAAAATCAAGTCATAACCACCATCAACTCAAGCGAGGATGGCATAAAGACGTTCTGTCTTGGCTAAACTATTGGGGAATCATGGAAGAAACCATTTTGTAGAATAAAAATACTATTAAAAAAAAATGTCAAATCAAAATTTAAGGAAAAAATGTGGTGTGATAAAGAGTTAGAGGAAAAAACTAAAATAAGAACAAATTCTCACGAGCTCCATAGTGAAACTGGGCGTTGGTCAATTCTTAAAACGCCATGAGATGAAAGAGTGTGTCACCTTTGTGACACTAAGAAGGTTGAAGATGAAAAGCACTTTCTCTTAGATTGTCCAGCCTATACCCATATTAGATCTCATTTTCAAAATATTTATCACACTACCAACCTTCCTAACCTCTTAACTCAACAAAAGTATGGTGATCTTGGAAAGCTTCTCTTAATGCTTTTCAAGCACAGAAACAAAATTCTAAAGAATCACAAGTGATCACTTACCCTCTTAAGGTTCGATAGACCAATTCGGTCTTAGTGGGCGTTAATCATCATCATCATGAAAGTGGTTAAAAATACATTCTTTCTTTATTAAAATGGTTAAAAATACACTGTTGTAATTCAAGAAAGATTTCAAATCCGTAATTTCTTCCTTTCCCTAAAGGGATAAGGTTGAATCCAATTCCTTTCGATTATTACATTGAATCTTTCTTCCTCTTAATCCCTACTTTCAATCTTTCTTTACCTTTATGAGCATGGAAGATTCTTACAAATTAGTTGCAAAGAAAAAGACAAAGACAATGCATTAATATAATTGTCAAGCACCGTTCTTCCTCTTTGAGGGCCTAGTCTTATATTCCAAAGTGTATTAGGATTTCTTGTTCATTCCCGAGTTTGTTTGTCAATGTTATTGAGGAACAAAGAGTCCCAAGTGTGTCAAGTAGGGGTGACTAATCCTACTACCATGCATTGGTCTCCTCAGAGTCTTGTTATATCATTTTTTGAGGTCACCTTGTTACTATTGTTTTCCTAGAGTCTTACCATTCTTTCATTCTAAAAAAATTATTACTCGAGGTGACATCAAAACCACTAATCTTAGGAACAAAGTCTTCTTATGAAAATGAATTTGCCTTAATATGTCCAAAGCCTTTTGCTTTCGATAGTTGATACCCCTAAGAGCCACATACCTTCATGTTGTTAGGCACCACTATGACTTGAATCTACTTGAGTTTCCTAACCTCCTCCAAAGGTGATGAAGTTCCTAACCTCCTCCAAAGGTGATGAAGTTGTGTGTATAGAGAAGTCGTCAAAAGTGTCATTATTTCTTGCAGATTCTCTACCTATGATTTGTATTGAGTCACCTCTACTTCCACTAGATGATGTTGATAAGTGGCTCTGATCCACCACAAAAGCTTAAGCGTTGTGTTTCTTAGCATTATCCTCGCCATAGAGGACGTTGTCTTTCTTAGCATTATGCCCTCCATAGAGAACATAACCTAGAGTCCCTTGCAAAGGTGGTTTTTGAGTGATGTGTCTCTTAGTAATATGCCCTCCAAGAATTTGGAAATCTATATTTGAAATTCTACTTTAAAAACTTTAGTTATATACATTAAGCCAAGAATTTGGAAACCTATATTTGAAATTATACGTTCAGGGCTTTAAGTTCTCTAAACACATCATATATAATATTTTATGATCAATTTTTTCAATGGTATCAATTTTCTTATAAAAATACAAATTTTTTGACATTTAAGATTAACCACCACCATTCTATTAAGAAAAATGCAAAAAAAAAATGTGATTGAATTTTATTTTTTCATTTCAAAATATCTACAACTTCTTCGTTCAAAATATTCTAAGTTGTTTTTTTAAAGAAATGTTTTTCCCCTTGTTAAAGCCAAAATAACTCAAGAGAATATAACTTTTAAATAAAAATTTCAATTTCAGAGGCATTTGGGGGAGGATATTATCGAAAGTTAGGTAGTGTCATATTCCATTTTAGAATTTTTAAATGATGTTAAATATGTTTTCTCTTATGTTCAATATTTGGATTGAAAACAATTTACCATTAATTTTGGGTTGATAGACAAACTTAAGAATTAATTTTATATTTGGGAAAATTTTGAAATTAAGTTAAATATATATATATATATATATATATATATATATATATATATATATATATATATATATATATATATATATATATATATATATAGGTAATAATTGATTTACGTGTTTATATCTTTGTCGTAGTCTAAATATTCTACGAAATGTTTTTTCTTCTAAAATATTTTTTGGGGACATTTGTTCGAAATTAGACAAGAAATTGTTAGATCCGATGATTTGAGTGATTATTTTTGTGTAATCCGAGTGCATGATTTGAGTGATTATTTTTGTGTAATCCAAGTGCATGATTTGAGTGATTATTTTTGTGTAATCCGAGTGCATCAAGGGTTTTTCAACATGTTGAATCCATTTCTGCATTCAGAAATGGATTTTAAACAACAAAATATAGTGATTTCATGTAGATTTATGTTGTTGAATTCTAGTGGAAATTAAAAATAATAATAATATAAAAAAACATTCCATAGAACATTTAGACAACGCCTATATCTTTTGACTAGAAATTACCTTGACCACTCCACCACTCCACATGGGACACCTACATGGATTATCATAAAGTTTGGTGTCCATGTAAGAAGTGTGGAGGGAGGATCATACATTGACACCGACAAACGATGGAGTATTGTGAGGGAAATAATCACATGGATTGAGTAAATTATTATAGATTATCAATATTGTTACATTTAAGCATATTTCTCATTAATTTATTCATAAAATATATAGGGAAAATTGTTTTGATGTTTTTCATATTTGATGGTTGTTTATTATCGTGAAAACATTTCATATTGTCATACTTATTTTCTTTTGAATAGGATGATGCTTTATTATTAAATGATTTCTCTATCTATATATATGAAAGATTAATGACATAATGAAACTTCTCATTTTTTATAATCATCACTATCGATATAAGAATACAGCTTGAGTGGGCCTAATGGTTAAGAACATGTGTTTCCTCCTAAGAGGTCACATGTTCAAATCCAGAGAGGGTAGGGTATGCATACCTCCATAGACTTTACCAGTCAAATCATTGGGCGGAGGGCGTCCATTGTCCCACAAAATAGGGGGTCTCATACACCAATTTGGTGTTTGGCTTGGTCGTGATCTTAAAATTAGATGATTATTATTATTATTATTCAGCACAATTATTATTAGTATGTGTAGTACTACAATACATCCATTTTGTGACCTTTATTGCATTATTTTTTAGTTTTTTACTAGGTTTCTTATTATTATGAATTGATTGTCTAGTATGTCTCCCTTCAGCTAAGAAACCATAAGTGGGGGATATATATTCTATCAAAGGCACCTGGGTCTTGCACCTAGAACATTTTTTTGTGTGCACTCGCATGCATCCACAAGCAAGAGCACGAGCATAAGCATGTTACCTACAAGATTTGAATCATACTAGGGGCATGGATGATTTTAATGATGTAATTTTATCTCAAAATGTACATACCTTCGCAAATCTTACTAGTCCTTAATATGCAAACTATAAAAAAATTGGAGATATTTTTGTAAAAATATTCAAATTTATAAGGATTTTATATAGTTTCTATAAAATTTGGGCTATTTTTAAAATAAAATAATTTTATTCTATAAAATTTAGGCGAAACATTTTTAGAAAAATTGGAAATTGGTGAATCTTTTTTTATGAAAAAGCATGAAAAATTATCCCAATGGCGAAATTTAGCCCCTAAATTTTTTGCTGACTGGGGGCTAGCTTAGTTATCTTCTTTCAATGACCATCTAAGCCACTCTTGACAATTGTCCTTTTCTTTTGTTATTTTTTACAATTTTTATTAATTATTGAGACCCTAGGGGTTAACATCTTTTTCTATGTCTCTTTTCCATCTTTCATTGCATCAAAATTGCATTTTTGTGGCACTATCATGTGTCCTTTTTTTAACCTTTTTGCACCTCCACATGTCTCATTTTTTCTTCCTTTAATTTCTACCTCTATTTTTACATCAAATTGCGCCATTTTGCACCTATTTAGCATCCAATTTAGGTTTCTTGTGTCATTATTTCCAACTTTTTAATGTTATTTTTATCATCCCAAGGGAATCCCTTTTATTATACTATTTCACATTCCTATTGTGCCCCTTTTTCCCTCTTTCTACATCTCTTTGCGCACCCTTTTTGTTTCTTCCAGTGTCATAATTGATGTTGCTTTATGTGTTTTGTTGCATCTTGTAATGTGTCCAGAACTCATCAATTGTGAACCAAGTTATGTGCCATGTTGGGGTCTAGTTTTTCATGATTTTTATAGTGTTAGCATTATGCCTTGTTAAATAATAGATTTTAATTAAATGGAGGCCCCATTTTTCTTTTCAGTTTACAACATTTTGTAACCATCTTTTAATTTTCATTTTACATTGAGTGAATTTCAATTTCATTTGAATTTATGTTAGGCAACTTTACACAATCAATATAGATATATAATAGTAAAAGTTAATTACATAAGATGAATGAAACTCTGTGTATAAATAGTTAATAAATTATATACAATGAGTGTTGAGTGTTCTCTCTAACAAGTGGTCTATCACCACCCCAAGGAGATGTGAGTTTTGCAATACAACAATAAAATTTAGATATCATCTTAATTAGTGATAAAACAAGGATGAATATTTTGATTTGAAGTCATCACCATCATTCTCCAAACATTAATATATTTTTCTTATTCTTCTTCTTCTTTGGGTTGTTGTAAGAACACAATAAAATAACAATTTAATTAATAAATGAATTATCATGGTTTCAATTAACAATATGCTAGTACAAGAGTTTGGGAATGAATTAAACCATTTTAAAATATTTATCATGGATTTGAAAAACGTGATGATAGGCGAGGAAGTGATTAGGGTTAGGTAACTAGGTGGTAGGTTTTAGTACATGGAGAGTTTTAGAGCAAGTGACGGAAGCTATGACCATGCTCAATGGAGATGGGTACTTAGAAAGAAGTAGTCAACAAATCCTTTAGAGATGTTGTCATGGGGTAGACGAACCTAAATCACTCTAGATCTAAAATGTGGGGGGAAAGAAAGGAAGAGGACACAGCTAGTAGGAAGGACTAGTAGGTAAAATGGATAGAAAACATGCTACATAATAGATTCTTGGATAAAACCAAAGAAAATACAAGGTATGAAGTCACATCCCCCAACATTGGTTAGTACATCCAACATATAAAATATCATGCGATCTTAGGGAAATTTATGGGCATCTAGCCTTTTCAGAAATCTTTATTAGGCTGGGTGAAATATAGATGGAAACCCAAAGGACATATAGACCTAAAACTAGGATCCAAGGGATTCTTCACAACTATTTTTTCCTACATTGAGGATAGAGAGAGAATCTTTGAGGAAGACCCTTATTTCTTCAATTTGATAGGCCTATAACTATACTAGTAGGTAGAACGATTTTCTCTTAAGAAGGAATATTTCATTGAAGTCTTGATCTAGATTTGCATGTACTCCCTTCCTCGGGTGTTTTGGGAGAAAGAAACATTAGAAGGAATAGATAATACCCTTGGAAATTTTGTCAAAATATCAAAGGTTTCCAAACATGGTAGGTACACCTCCTACACAAAGACTTTTGTTTACATGAATGTCTCGAGTGCTCTTCTAGAATCAATAAGCATAAATTTATGAGACTTTGAATGGATCCAAAATTTAGATTATGAACATATTCCTTTAGATGTCAATGTGATTAACATGGCCACCTATTTAGAGAACGCTCATGTAATGTTGAAGCTACTTCATACAAAGATAAATAGACAACAAACATAGAGGGTTTCACCAAAGTTCCCTACAAATGCAATTTTGGAAGAAAAACCACCAATTCCACTATTTTAGATCAAGGAAAAAATACCAACAACTTTCATATCTTGACCTTGACAGAGGAGTTTGTGACCCAAATAGGGGAACCTTCAAAGGTCACTGAGGAGGAGAAACAAAATCCAAATTCCCCACACAAAAATCCAAAGCAATGAAAAATAGTTACACAAGAGCTTAATCCAAAGGCAGATGAAGAAATAACATGAACTCAAGACATGAGTACAGATAATGAAAAAACGCAGGACTTAGAGGAGGACAATTTATAATAGGATATGGACTTTGAATAGGTAGAAATCAACCTCCCAGCCTTGATAGTCATGCACGGAGAGAAACACCTCATTAATCTCCCAAAAACATAGCTCCAACAAATCCAAAGAGACTTAATGAAAGGTAAAATGAAGATTGGAAACTCTTCCCAAATCCACTCATCCATAGGCGGCATGGGTATTCGAACTACTCTTAAAACTAAAAAAAAAAAAATCTCAAAGGAGAAGAAACAAGGTAGAAGAACAACAAAACAAAAGTTGGAGGAAGCATGTTCTCTTCTAGTCAACTCAAGCCAAGCTAAAGGGCTTCCGAAGAAGTACTTATCCTCTCAAAAAAAATAAAATGAAGGTCTTCTCCTAGAACATTACAGGTGTGAATGCCACAACTAAACACTGCTTGTTAAGGAAAATAATTGCAACAGAACAACCCAAAGTAGTAATGTTACAGGACACCAAATGTGATTGTGATACAATGGATACCATAACTATGAAATGTTGGAAAGAAAGTGAATTTTAAGCAGTGGAAATGGATGGAGCGGCAAAAGGACTAGCGCTCCTCTGGGACCCAAGTCAAATTACCCTTACAATTTTGATGGAGACCAACAGATTTATATCATCTAGCTTCACAATGATTGGGTGTCAATATCAGGGAAAAATCACCAATGCTTACAAACCCTCCAATCATACTCTTAAAAATTCCTTGTTGGACTCTATCCAAGCTTTAGGAAAACTCTACATGGGAAACACTAGCTTATAAGAGGTGAATTTAATATGACCACATCCTTACAAGAAAATAGAGGTGGTTAGTGTTATTTAAACGCGTATAGTGTAGAATTCAAGGAAGCCATTGACAAACTGCATTAAGTGGATATCCAGACACACAATGGATGTAGAAACTAAAACAATAAAATAGGTGGAGTACACAAATTGCAATTAGACTAGACAAGTTTCTAGTCTCTGAATATCTCCTTCATAGAAAGGATTCTATTTCAGTAGATATCCTTCCCTAGTCTGGATCAGATCATTGGCTAATAAGTCTTACATGGGAAAGTACTCTTATCCCTAAACTGAAACTCTTCATATTTGAGAAATTTTTGCTAGATCACCCGGACTTTATGAAAAACATAGGAACTTGGTGGAAGGAATAAGATACTATCCGAGGATCAAAGATGTGCCAATTTCAACCAAGGCTGAAGAAAATTAAAGAAAGAATCAAAGTGTGGAACAAGGAGGTATTTAGAAACATATTTCATGCTAAAATACAATTGGAAAAATAAATGGGAACTTTGTAAATGATTATCACTCAAGCAAGGAGATCAAAAGGACTGGTAGCCCAAGAATCTTACCTCTACAATGATATTTGAATCCAAGAAAAGAAAGAATAAGTCCCATGGAATTAAAAATAAAAAATTTGTTGGTGAAAAGAAGGTGACAAAAACACCATATTTTTTTGTAATTCACTGATAAATAGAAGGAACCATAATATAATTTTTTCTCTTAAATCAACCTCTAGCGAAAATCTCGAGAAGTGTGAAGACATAGAGAAAATTGATCCCTGGGATAATATACAATTGGCAATCCAATCCATTTCTTTCAAACTCGTAGGTTGGTGGTGGGTAGAGATGTATGGGAGGTGGTGGAGGAATCAAGAATCTTGAGAAGAATCCTCCAAGCCCTCAACTGAACTTCTCGTACTCTAATCCCCAAAGACCAGGATGTAAACACTGATGACGAATCCCATCCTATCTCACTTTTTAATGTCATCTATAAAATCATTACCAAATTTATTGTGAACATATTGAATCCTTTTACAAATAGGATGATCTTGCAAGAAAAATTGGATTATATCGGGGGGGATTTGTTGATTAAGGTTGGTTGTCATTGATGTCAACCCTTGAAGAAATCTCCGTAGCACAAAGGTTTGGGTAATGGACCCAAAATTGTTTTATGTAAATATGACTCATTATTTTTTTTTCATGGTTGATAAGAAGTAAATATGGATGAACTCCAAAGTGGTCCCCTTATGGTGAAATCCCTCGCGGGAAGACGCTTTGCAAAGTAAGAGAACCCATGATTAATTGTGGAATAATGAGATGAAGGACAGTGAATTTGTCAGGGAAACTATCCTAGATGAATATTGTTTGTCATGCCATTTCTGGTGGCATGTGGAACATCACATAACATCTCACGGTTAGAGAGTTATGGCCATGAGAAGTTGGAGACCCCAGGTTTGGGTAATGGACCCAAGTTTGTTTGACGGGTAACGATATGAGTTATGATATATTTTCAGATAATACTATTCTATATGGATAGTACATGTCATGCCATTTCTGGTGGTATGTGGAACGTCACATAACTCTTCACGGTTTGAGAGTTATGGCCTTACGAAGTTGGAGGACCCTCATATGTCATCTAGAAGCCCCAAAAGGTCAAAGTAGTCAAAGTGGTTTAAGAGATTTTAAAAGGTAAATAATAAAGTGAAGTAATGAGTGTATTATTATTCAAAATGAATACAAAATAAATTATTTCAATAATAAATTTAATGGAGAAATTAGAAGTGGGTTAACCCTAAAATAAGGAAAGGGGGGCCAAGTGACCTAGAAGATGTTTTTAAGGAAGCTACTTGGAGAGTATAAATAAGAGGCAAGGCTCTCTCATTTTAGATACACTTGAGAATATTGAATATCTATAGGTGTCTGAGGTAACCAAGGATATCTAAGCCGAAATTATGAGGGAAGGTGAAGAAAAAAAGGCCAAAATGCAAGGAAGGATAAATTATTTTGATGGTGCTTTCTACGGTATGTTATTTACAAGTCATCTCACCATTTTAAATATAAATTTTTTTCTATAATGACTCAGACCATGAAATTTCTATTCCATCTAGAAAACATATCCAAGTATCTGTGGTAAAAAAAATTATCTTGTGGGTCGTTGTATTTTTGTAGTTACACTCCGTGGAAAATAGGGTTTTTGGCTAGTCCTGAAACTAGCCAAAAACAGGTGTTCCAGGTAAAAACATCATAGCGTCTGTGTTGGTTAGGGTACAGGATGTAGTATGTTTTGTAACAGTTTCAGATCAATTCAAAAAATATTTCGTGCGGGGAACGCTCTACAAGGTCTCTCTCTAGAATAAGCCATAATTCAGCAAGGTATGTCATTTTTGCTATAACTCCTTTTCTGAGAGGTTACCAATAGTGACACCTGGAGGAATTTCATAAAACACATTGAAGAACATTGTGTATCAGTTTCATATATTTATACATTACAAGTACAAAGTTAGGATTACTTCAAGTTAGGGTTGTTGACTAATCCAAAACTAGGCCTATGAGACTAAAGAAAAGTTTGATGAAAATGCTAGTCTCTTGTTGTTAAAGTTAAGGAAGGTTTGCAGGAGTGTGATCATATACACCAGGTCTATTACAGAGCTACAAATCAGATTTGGATGATGAAATTTTTTAGGGCTTTTGGTTGAGGTACATGTTGAGTACATGGTTGAGACAAGTAGTTGATGAGTTGGCACATACATGAGGTGTATAGTTGATGTTGTTGGTACATATTGATTAGTCATAGTTGATGAGTAGTTGACACATGATTGGTGCATACTTGGTACATGGTTGGATGCACTTGTTTACGGTACAGGTTGATTACAAGTTGATTGGTACAGGTTGGTGCATGGTTGATGCACTTGTTTATGGTACAGGTTGATTACAGGTTGAGGTACAAGTTGATGCATGGTTGATGCATGGTTCAAATTTATTGGTACAGGTTTACACCGGTATATCTCACAATGATAGTGTGACAATGGTCATTCTACTTCTACTTTAGGGAGGTTGGACAGGGCAAGGACAAGTGGTTGTAGCCACCTTCCGGTTGTAGCTGGAGAACATAGGGGGTTGTAGCCAGAGAATTGGGGAGTTGGAGCTTCCTTCAGGTTGTAGCCTGAGAAACTAGGGGGTCAGAGCCAACTTCCAATTGTAGCTGGAAAACAAAGGAATTTGGTGCTTCCAATGAATGTAATTCTTCAAGACATATAATAAAAAACATTCTGTGGTTTTCTCCCGATTTGGGTTTCCACGTAAAACATTGGTGTACTGTGTATGTGTATGATTGTTCATGTGTTCATTTCTTATTTACTGAAGTTATTGGATGATAATGCTTCATTGATATAGCACTTGGATTATATGGTTAAAAAGGATTAAATTGCTCTATTATTGATTCACCCCCCCTCTCAGTAATCCAACAATTGGTATCAGAGCGGGTTCCTTAAGGAAACAGTTTAACCATTGGAAGAAGATCATGGATTATTCTGAGAATGGAGTACCAATGTTTAATGGTCAGAATGGTTTTAAGTATGAGATGTGGAGCATAAGGATGGAAGTATTTTTACAGGCACAGGGACATTATATTTGGCTATCAGTTGTTATAGGATATGATAGTTCAAAAAGGGAAAAGACTGCAACCAAGAAGGAATTGAGGAAAAATAACAAAATAGCAATGGATTTCATTTGGGAAGGATTACCTAATCCGGTAAGAGAAAAGGTTGGTAAATGTTCATCAACAAAATAACTTTGGGATAAGTTACATGACATATATTCTTCACCCATCACAGATTCAGAAAATGTCAAAGAAGATGCAAAAACAAATCAAGAAGAATTATGTTCACCATGTCAAGAAGATTCAGAAGATGAAGAGTACATAATCATCAGAGGTATGTTGTTTTGTGTTAATTGTGAAAAACATGGACATCTTGAAATAGAATGCCATGAAGGAAATGAGACAGGAAAAATAATTGAAAAGGAAGATAATTATGAAGAAGAATTGATTAGTGCTTTAGATGAACTAAGAGAAAAAAACAATTCACTCAACAAATAATTGAGGAAACAAAAGGAAAGTGTTCACATTTTTTAAGAAGCCCAGCAGGTCATTGCGAACTTAAGAACTTAGCTAGAAGAAGCCAGAAAGATCGAAGAAAATCTTGAATATCAAAAGCGGTGTTTGGAAACCAACATAGCAGCACAAAAGGAAGAAGCAGAAATGAGAGAGAAGATATTGACAGATCATCTTAAATAAAGAATTAACGATCTAAGCCACCTTGAGGCAGAGTTTGGTCAAGAAGAGAAAGGACTTGAAGAAGAAATAATCACATTAAAAATTCATCTTGAAAAAGCGAAAAGAACGGAAGAAGTCATGAAGTCTCATATAATGAAGAAAGAAGAAGAGGTTGAGAAGCTTGAAGAAGAAGTTGTCACATTGAGAAGTAAAATCATCAAGCTCAACACGAACGTTGAAGAGACAGAAACATCCACATCAGTTATAGAGAATGAAGAGAAGCACTCTAGGTTGCTAGAAAAGAAGAATGAATAAAATATAAAGAGTTATGCAGAAGTACTCAAAGGAAGGAATCATGGTCAACCAGAATCTAAGAAAACTATTAAAGATACATCTTCAAGGGGACCATCCATGTTCAAACTACAAAGAAGCTTCAATCATGATCATGATCAGTCAAGACAAAATTTCAGAAGGACTACGCCACAAAGAAGATCATTCACTCCCAGGTATGCAAATTTATTTTATGGTCATTGTTTTTATTGTACTAAATTTGGACATAAGGTTGCAGATCGCAGGGATTATAAAAGAAATGTTCAAGCAAGAAGTGCCTATGTGGTTGCACGTAACATTGAGTGTTACAAATGTCATAACTATGAACACATAGCCAGTGATTATAGAAGCATGATTGATACTTCCATGAAAGAGAATATTGATATCAAATATAAGAAAGTATGGATAAGAAAACAAGAAGAACAGGTGAACAAAGACCAGGTACCAGAGATCACAAGATTGGAAATAAAATGAGATGAAGAAAATTCTACAGAGAAAAAGAAATATGTCAGATACAGAAAGGTTTGGAAAATAACTGAAATAAAGGAAGGGCAAGTAAATAAGGAACAGGTTCAAGAGATTGTACTTCCAGGCATTGTAGTGAAAGATGAATCCATAGACAGAAATAAATAAGTCAGAGTTCAGAGAGATAATGAATCTACCCATGAGGATGATGATGAATCTACCAATGAATATGATGATGAATACACATCAGAGTAGGAATTGTTCTGAGCCATCCAGCTTAGAGACTCCCAAGTAATATGAATATTAGACAGGGGAAGTCTATGCGATAGTTGTGACAGACCAAAGAACCATCCTTAGAGCAGCTTGCAGAGTTTGAGAAGACAGATTCAGAGCAATCAGTTAGCAGAAGTACAGTTTGATAGTATACTGATAAATGGGCTAGCATTATGGACAGTTGCGCAAGTAGAGTCTTGGACATTATGGACAGAGATGGATCCGTAAGAACACTTAGTAGGTTTGGATAGATGTATGATAGTGGATGAGAGCATGGATTCAAAGATTGGTTCAGAGAGTGGTTCAGAGACAAAGGAACATTATCGTAATGGATGATAATTACACAGGAAATGGCTCAAACAATGCTAATGGATTACAAATTGACATATATTTTTTGGAAACATGCATTGCATACAACAGTTCACATTCAAAACAGAGTAACGCTCAGAAACAACATTGACAAAACTCCCTACGAGCTATGGAAAGGAAGACCAGCAAATGTGAAGCACTTCAGAGTTTTTGGAGGCAAATGCTACATCAAAAGAGAAGATGGCAGAATGGGAAAGTTTGACTCATGTGGACAAAGGAGTACTTGTTGGTTACTCAAGTACAAGAAAAGAATACAAGTGTTACAATCTGAGATTGAACAAAATTGTGGAAAGCATCAACGTAACAATTAATGAAACAAACAGAACATAATCAAAGGAAGAAGAAAATGAATCAATGGAACAACCTTCCGAAGAAGAAGCAGAAGATGAAAAGGAAGTACAAGAGGAAGATGAAGAGAATCCAACAAAAACAAAAGAGAAAGTTCAACAAGTGTCTCCAAAGACACCTAGAAAATGAGTACAAAAGAATCATCCTTCAGATCGGATTATTGGAAACAAAGATGCAGGAGTTGAGACTAGAAGAAAAATCCGTTCACCAGAACAAACACACCTAACACTCTTATCTACAATTGAACCAAACTGTTTTGAAGAAGCCAGCAAGGATGGATTTTGGAATAAGGCCATGGATGAAGAATTAGATCAAATAGAGAAAAATGACCCTTGGGAATGTTGAAATAATGTAACTGCGAAGAGCATTCTTATTATTATTTTGTTATTGGATTAAATCCCCATTGTGGATTAATCATGTCATTATTATTATTATTATTATTGGATTAATCCCCATTGAGGATTAATCATGTTGGTAATTGTATAAGGACCAAATCCTTTTTTGCGGATTGGTCATCAGACAATTACAAAGTGAAAAATAAGAAGTCGGCCCCAACAGTTATAATGGAAGGGCTAGAATTAATTAAAGGTGGGTTTATCCACCCAGAGTGAGAGGTCGGCCCTGCCAGATGTTGACTCTTCACACGTGCCAGATTGATATAAATAAGAGGCTAGCGCCTCACTTATTACACACACTTCACTTGCTCATTATCTTATGAGGCAAGCTGCAATTGGAAGTTGGAGAGAGGAGAAGAAGGGTGGCACATCTCTTGGGGAGGACTTTCTGTATTGGTTTGAGTT